>VVHJ01064897.1:25794-59160 GCA_015107715.1 Tylochromis polylepis
TGCTGGATTTTTATTTTTTTTTTTATTTATTTTTTTGGGGGGGGGGGGGTCATTGATCTTTAATGTTCCAGTCATTTATTTTACAAATTTACTGCTTGACTTCACATCACTGTGTCCTCAGCTGTGATTACAGTCTGTTTTGGTGCTGAGACCATCAGAGCTAATCTGCTGGACAAACAAATACCAGATCCCACATCTGTGATCTGAAATCCAAAATATTTTTACTAAGTGCTGGTGAGTTAATCATTGGTTCAGGCATGCTGTCTTAAAGCTGCTTGAGAGATCTGAGGGCAGCATTTCCTGTAAATTACAGTTGAAACCAGCTGAGTATCACTTAGCAGTGCTAATGTAGATTAGAGGCTCCAAGGCAACTGGATTTAAAAATGAGCTGCATTTAATCCTCCTTCTATATCATTAACAGTGGGAAAGAACTGTGATTTGGTGTCAGCCTGTCAATATAAATTCAACCTCAACAAGCTAACTGATGAAAAAGGAATCAATGAAAACACAGATTCTTCATGTCATGCTGGTGTGATTGCATGTTTGGGTGGCCCTCTGCTGTCTTAAGCCTGTAGTTGGCTTTATTAACGAGTAAATATGTTGTTCAGGAAGTTCTCCTACAGCTACAACACCAACACCTTTATTTCTTTTCTTGCAGCATGCGCATGCACATTCTTCAGGCTTCTTCATCACTCAGGACTCCTCATTTGGAAACCTCATCCTCCCAGTTCTTCCATGCCTAGAGCCCGAGTCATGACATTTTATCCGCGATCTGCCTTCCAGTGCGAGAGACGCAGCTTTGGAACAACCCGGGCGCACACCAGAGCCACGTCTCTCATCTTGGACAGCTGTTTGTGATGTTGTAAATGACCTCTTATATTTACATGACTCAGAAAGCTGGCTGCTGATTTTAGAAAACCTGTACAAAGGATCAGAAGACTGTTCCAGACGACGGTGAAACATTGCAGTAAAGGTTATCCGCTCGGTTGCATTTTCAACTGTTTTTATTCTTCTGAGGATAATAAAAGTGTTGCATACATTGAAGACAATAACAGGAGTCCTTCTAGACTCCAGTACACCCACTGATGTTCTTTGAGGGTGAAAGATATCAATTTAGTAAATGGAGGCAAAAAAGACTTTTAGTGGTTTATTGTAAAACAGCCATTAGCAACACAGTCTTTAGAAACTGATGAATTCTGAGCAGCTGAATCTGCCCTGAAAGTCAGCAAGTGTCAGTTTCACGCTTCTGTTTCGTAACCACACAAGAGAAAAATCCACTAGACAGGAAGTACCCATGATAGTCAGAATACAATCGACATATGGTTTGAAGTAAATGATGCTAAAAATCCTACGGTGGTCTTTTTCTCTGATTTTTTTTTTTTTGTGTGATTTTTTTTTTCTATACATAAAGTATGCAGAAGTTTTGTAGGCCTGTGCCTCAGTCAGGCAGAGCAAGCACCATACATGAAACTGTCACTTTGACACAATGGGCAACAGTTCTCCTTTCGCCTTCATTGTTTTGATCTTGGCTTTAATGGTGTCGTCCATCGCCTGTCGGCAGCGGTGGGCGTAGTGTGCCAGCGTCTCTTCCTTCTCATCCCATGGTGCCAGTGCGTGAAAAACCTCTGGAGCGGCCAGGCTGAGCTCTGCTATGGCCGCCGTGCGAGAGATTGTGTTGCGGTCCACACCGATGCGGTCAAACGCCACCTTCATGGAGACGCTACGGCGAAACTCCTGGAGGGCAGCCATGTAGCGTGCTATCACACCCACCACGTTTTTCACTACCAATAAAAACAAAATGCAAAGTTTAGTACAGTGAGTACTTATACCTACACTGTGGCACATTTATCAGAGTCTGTCTTTATGTCCTTACTCCTGACTCGAGTGTTTTCTCCATCCCGGCTCCTCTTGCTCTTCAGGGTCCGATGGTGCTCTAGAGGATGAAGCTCCACTTCCTCAAATGAGTCAAACGGCGTTGGCGAATCAAACCCGGCTGCATCATCAGAAGAGGCAATGTGTGAGCTTCCAGGTTCCACCTGAGTGGAACAACGAGGCCACCTCTTCTCTAGAAGAAAGAAAGAGAAGGGTGAGGACTGAAGAGTTTGAGAAACCAGCTAACTCTAGCACAGTGTAGGTGATTTTTGTGTAAGGTTACAAACGGCACAGATTCGTGAGCTTACCGGGGCGCAGTTTGTCCTGCAGGAAGTCACAGATGAGTTCGGCTTTCTTCGTGAGTTCGTGTTGCAGCAGCTCTTTGTCCTGCTTCAAATTGGAGATCATCTCTGTCATTTGTTGGTTTCGGCTGCGTTCTGCAATGAGTAACGCTCGCAGTTTCTCCAGCTCACTCTCATCTTTTTCAGCTTTACAGACAGAGAAAAAAAATTACAAACAAACACATGTTAAGTTTTGTTCCCCTGACAGCATGAGAACTCGCGAGCTGGTACCTGTGTTCTTCTCTGTAATCTCCGTGGCGGAGCTGCATCGTTCAGCCTGCTCTGTGGTCCCTGCTGTGCAGCTGCCTCCTCCCAGTACTTCCATCTCTGGGTCCACTGATGCCTCACACCTCACATGTTGTCCATGCTGGGGCTGGCAGCAAGATGAAAGGGTCTTTTTTGGCACTAGTGTTTGTGTGATTTGAGAGTATGTGTTTGGTGCCTGATAAGTCTGTAAAACACAGACTGGGTCTGTCTCTGCGAGCCCAGTGTCATCGTCTTCTGCTGGGGCGGATTCCTGTTTGACCTTCTTTGCTGCGATGGTTCCTCCCTGGGCCCCGCCTCTTTTCCTAGATGGCCGGGGCTCATAGTCGCCATCCTCATCTGTGGCTGATGAATCGCATACAGCAATGTCAAAAAGCCGACTGCTGAACTCCTCGCCCTCTGATGCCGCTTCACTATAGGAGAGGTCACATGATCTTCTCACTGCAATCTGAACGTTTAGAAAGAGGTGATGGTCCAGCTTTACAACCTTATAATCCAGTACATAATTGTCTCTATAGCTTTGCTGTAGAGTTCATGACAACTGTACAGGGAATTAATTTCCATGTAAGTCACCAGTTTACATCAAATTAAGCCTTAAAATTATGCATAACTGCATGTGAAATCTGTGGACTGTAACTTAAAGATGGCTTGTAGCCACATAGCTTCCAACTTTGGAAAGACCCTCAGAAAACCTGGAGAATTATCACTAAAGACCTCTTTAAAAAAATAACAAGAAAGTCTGGCTGGTTGGAAGCAAAATATAAAGAGGGAGCTCTTTACAGAGTACTGTACATATTCACATACACACTTACAAAATATACAGGAAAGGCCACTTTGACAGTTTCTCTAGTAAATATATATTTTTATACATTTTTTACTAGTGAAAATGAGGTTCTTATTTAATCCTTGCTAACCAAGCTATCTAGAAAGAGCCAGTATCAGCTAACAACTCCCAAGTTCAACTTTTTTGCTCAAATATAGTGCAATTCTGTTAAAAACAAAGCAATATGTGCAAACCCAAAGCTTTAAAACAGTGGCTGACATCAAAATCATACAGGCTATATGACCACAAGGACTCCATAAACACTGCCAAGAGGTGGAAGGCAGAACCAGTTCATCTTTCACCAAAAATCCAATATAAATGTAAGACTGCAGGGATTTTCCAGACTTGTCTGAGTTTAATCATATGTTGACAGACAAAGCATTAAAGGCTCATGAACCCACATGCTGATTTTACACTGGCCCTAAGCTCACGTGAATTTGTCAGTAACCCAATTCTTTGCACATTTGCACATCACTGTGTCATTTCAGACAATACCAGCACCTCACATCTTTACCTCACCTTACTGGATGGACGCCCTCCAGCAAACCTCTCCTGGCCTTGTCTGGTATCTGCTGAGCCACCACAAGTGTTGGCATTTTCACCAAGGGGCCAATGGTAGGCGTGTCCAGCCCCGCAGCCCCACACAGCAACGGGGACGCTGCCACCGTGCGGACCAGATTCAACCGTCAGCACATTGCTGTAGGATCCACCGGTGATGTGCTGCAGGCTGGGGAGGAGGTTGCAGATGGTGCCATGGCTGTGAGCCCAGCGGACGAGTTTACACAGACTGTCCGAGGTGGTTTGAACCAGTCTGGACATCATCGGATGTCTGAAATAGAGAGCGAGAAAACACTGTTGGAAAGACTTTAATATTATTTACTTGTATCTGTTGCTAATATGACTGGCATCATTGATAATGACTGCTTCCTTCAGCTGCCTTTGCTTTTTTCTTTCTTTCCTTTGTTGCTTGCTGATGCCATGAGGTTTTTAATAATTACTTAAGAAAATTCACATTTTCAGCCACTTGCAAGTCTTGATTTGATCCGTCTTAATTTTCAGCCATGTGTGACTGAAACTGAGTCCTAAGAACAGCTTCAACTCTACAGCCTCCTCATATTAGAGGACCAAGATTTAGGCAGTGTTTCAGTTTTTTGCTTTTTACTTAACTTTCTTCAATTTTAGGGCTTACATGACGTAAAATGTTTCATGTCCTTGTATATATTAAACTGGTGATTTTTTTTAGATATTACTGTTTTTAATGGGTTTAATTTTGCTTCAGCAGAAACCAAAACATGCTGATTTTTAATGCATGTTTTCCACAAATTACCACATCTAATCCCCTTTTCTCCTCTTTAAATGACCCTCAATGAGGACTTGTTGCTTTGCAAGTCCTATCGTGCAACAGCTGTATACTACACCTTGTAACATGCAGCTATTGCAGTACTAAATCCCCTGATTCAGTTTACCATGGTGCAGATTACAGTCACATATTAATGAAGGCAAAATCTTCCAGTTCATAAAAATAAATCTTGCCGGTTACAAGACGCCTAATTGTAGCTACATCAAATGAACTGTAAAAACTGAGTGTCCTTCAGTTTCCTGTTGAAAACAACTTATATTTTATTTAAACTGGCATAAATCATCAATTTATCTTCCTCTCGATCATCTGTCCACGGGCAAATCCTAATTTAACAGACACGGGAAAACAAAACACCTACAGCACATACACATGCCTCATAATTACCTTTAAAAAAAAAAATAAATAAATAATAAATTAAACCAGGTCCATGCAGGTTTCACATAATGTGACTGTCCTCATTTATTCCGCAGCTGCCTGCTACAAGCCAAGGCGACTCTCGGGTTTTAATTGGTGACGCGAAACATGCTTGATAAAAAATTATTTTAAAAAAAATGTCCAGCTTTTGTTGAATTATTATATTCTTTGTCTGGTCGGTTTAATATCGCCACAGTTGAACAAAAGGGTTGGTTTACTGCCAGCAAGTGGACGGGAGGAGGAACTGTGCTCTGCTTTCAGTGGGTGACGAAACAGTGACCTCTAGTGGGCAGAGGGGGAAAAGGATAATAATAACGTACTATAATATCCTGCACATGCATATTATTTTTGTTTTGTTTTGTTTCAATTTATCTATGCTGAATCAATTCTAAAAAGGGGAGAAATAAAATATGTCATTCATCCATACAGATTGTAAGACGTGTTAAAAAAACACACACAGCAGCATAAGCAGCCAAACTAGTTGTGCTGTCACAAAAAATATCTTCTCAGATTACAAATCAAGCGCACAGAAAAACTTTCAGGATGTCAAATTGATGCAAACACATGGTTCCTGCCCGGTGAAGCTGCTCTAGGAACTTGATGCAGACTTTTTTACTCAGAGGCCTTTAAAACACAAACAGTGTTTTATTTTTAAATTTTTATGAAAGCCTAAATTTACTTTTAATGTTTAAAATGTGTATTTTTAGCATCCTGAAGAGTGATGGCGAATTTCTCTGATTAACATAAGGTTAATTAGCCAGTTCAAAGATTACGTCGATCACGTTATAGCCCATAAAGCAAGTTAACTGGGGTAGTTAATCTAACATACACTGCTTGATGTGGATTTTTCCGTGTCTGGATCAATGAGTGTATAAAAACTTGAAGTTTTGGGGGGTTTTAAAGTTCTTGGTCTGACTTCAGAGACTTGACTGAACTTGCTCCTGGCTCCACCCTCCGTTAGCCAGCCAGTGTAACTACGTGTTAGTGCTGGTGCCTTTAACTTACAAGCATCTTGGAGAGAGGAGGGGAAAAAAGAAGACTTTCCTCCCGGCTTTTATCTTGGGGAAAGAAACAGCTATCCTGCCGTCGCAAGTTTGTTGGCTTTAAACTTTAATAGCCGGTGTCGAGGGTGAGAAAAAAAAAAGGACAGGTTTTGAATTCGTTTTCGGACATGGATTAAGTTGTGCATGGAAACTAGTGATATTTGAACCCGCGGAAAGGAGAGAGAGGAGGTGGGTGTCGGATACAGGACTTCTTTTGCGTGTCCGTCTTCTTATTCTTTTGCTCGTGGATCACAGATACAAGCGTGTTTAATTTGGGCAAAGGGGGAAAGGGTTGGTTTTTTTTATATCATAAAACTTCCTAAATCTGATTAAAGCTGTACAGATCCTAAAGGTTTAATCGTGCTGAAAAAAAAAAACATTTTCGAGGAAGCTTTGCAGTGAGAACCAGAACCAGATATTGTAGCAGTATTGAAATTATGGCGTTGAAGGCCAAAGTGTTGTACGATTTCCACTCTGAAAATCCAGGAGAGATCTCCATAGCAGAGAATGAGGTGGTGACTCTGTTCAGCGAGGAGGAGTTGGAGGGCTGGCTGGAGGGGGAGAACAGCAGGGGGGAGGCTGGTCTCTTCCCTGCCTCTTATGTTGAGATCATCAGAGACCACATCACCTCCAACAACAATGGCTTCTCCTTGCCCCAAACCAAAGTCCAGACGACCTACACATCCTCCCAGCCTCACAGAGGATTTGGGGCTGATAGCAGCAGCTTCCACACCAGCCAGGGCAGTGATGATGACTGGGATGATGAGTGGGACGACAACTCTCCTGTGGCCAATGCCCCACAGGGTCTCGGCAGCAGCCCTCCTTTGCACCCGGTTGCCACTTCCCTGCCAGGCCGTGGGAGCTCCCAGCAGCAGCAGGCCAAGAGTTCGGCCACAGTGGGGAGAAATCTGAACAGGTTCTCCACCTTCGTCAAGTCCGGAGGGGAGGCCTTCCTGCTCGGGGAGGCATCAGCATTTGTGAAAGATGGAGACAGGATCTGCGTGGTGATGGGGAAGCATGGACCAGAGTGGCAAGAGGACCCCTATCCGTTCACGTGCACCATTGACGACCCCACCAAGCAGACAAAGTTCAAAGGGATGAAGAGCTACATGTCATATGGCCTTACTCCAACGCACACCAATGTCCAAGTCAACCGCAGGTATGTATCGTCTTCCTCTTTCTCCTCTTTGCAGCTTTTTACTGCGGTTTATGAAATGTTAAAAACAGAGCTGTGGATTTTTGCCATCTGGAGTCTTCTCCTGTTTCCTCTCTGAGGTTCCCTCAACAGCTTTCACATTGTTTCCATGTCCCTGTGTCTGTCAGTTGAACTACACTCGAATTCCCTCAGGGCTTGTTGGGAAAAGGTTCCTGCACTTCCCCTCCTTTTATCTTTTTCACTCCATCTCACTACATGTTCCTTACCTCACTTATTCAACCCGTCCCAATTTCTCCCCTCTCCGCTCCTTCCTGCAGGTATAAACACTTCGACTGGCTCTACGCTCGGCTCGTGGAGCGGTTCCCTGTCATCTCAGTGCCCCACCTGCCAGAGAAGCAGGCCACGGGCCGCTTTGAGGAGGACTTCCTCTCCAAGAGGAGGAAGGGTCTGATCTGGTGGATGAACCACATGACAAGCCATCCTGTGCTGGCGCACTGTGACGTTTTCCAGCACTTCCTGACATGTGGGGCAGATGAGAAGGCATGGAAGCAGGGAAAGAGGAAGGCAGAGAGGGACGAGCTGGTCGGGGCCAATTTTTTCCTCACAATCAGGTAGGAGTCTGAGGATTGGTAATGTCTTTATTAACTTGCACATAGCATTTTGGGAAATGATAAAGTTTTTTGTGCAGGTTCTTTTTAATAGTGTTAAGTTTAACTAAAAGATACTTGGCCTTGTACAGGGAACTAATATTATGAACTATGTTTTTTGCTCTGTTTTAACAACTTGGAATTGAAGTCCTTGAAAAATAGGGTGTGCCAGATAGTGAGCAAGAGATAAGCAGTACAAAATATAGCCTTAAAATTTAAAAAGACAGTCTGCCTTTTTTCTCCGTCAGCCCCCCGTCTGTACCTCTGGACCTGCAGGAAGTCGAGAGCAAGATTGAAGGGTTCAAAACATTCACCAAGAAGATGGATGAAAACATCGTAGTCGTGAACACCAGCATCAACGAGTTTGGCCGTAAACAAATATCAGGGTTCAAAAAGGAGTACCAGAAGGTCGGACAGTCCTTCAAACTCCTGGCCCAGGCTTTCGAGCTGGACCAGCAGGTCTACTCAGTGGGCTTGAACAAGGCCATTTCCTACACGGGGGAGGCATACGAGGCAATAGGAGAGTATTTTGCTGATCAGCCGCGGCAGGACCTGGACCTCATTTCCGACCTGCTGGACATCTACAAAGGACACCTGGCCAACTTCCCTGACATCATCCATGTGCAGAAAGGTGGGAGAGTGTCTTTGTCTTCATGTTGGTAACAAATTCAGCTCTGCAGTGTTTGTCTTAGAGCACAAATGTAAAGGAAGGATGTTGAGCACATTTTTATGCAGGGCTAACTTTTTAATACTGCCTAAATATGTTAAAATACTTTATAGAGAAAATAAATTCTGATTAGTAACAAACCAAAGACGCCAACAAACTTGGAGGAAAGGAAACAGACTCGGCACCAAGCGTGTAGGGAAGCTTGTAACTTGCGTTTAAAAAAAAAAAAGAGAGAGAGAATTACTTATGCGTCTAAATGCTTCTAGCCTAACTGTCTGTTAATCATGCAGACAAACAAAGACCCAGATTCTGACTGTATCTTAACCAAGGGAAACATCTGTTTTCATTTAGTGAAGAGCACTGTCAATCTGCGTCGAAAACTGAAACCCGTGGCCCATTGTAACACTCCGGGTACTGTGCGAGGGCCTGTATATGCTCATTTTGAAAACACACACACATTTACAAAGCAGGAGTTGGCTTATTAGTTCCCTGCAGGTTGGGAGGAGGGAGTTTCTCCTGGCACGCAGAGTCCAGACGTTTGCCAGACCGAGAGACACTGTTTCTATAGTCCGCTGAACTCTGTTCTCCAGATACAATCCCAGCTCCCAACTGTGGAACGAGCCTGAATTGCAATAGTCCGTGTGACTGACAGGACTTCACCTCCTTTCCTGTTGACAAGTAACAAGCACATTGTTTTATGCTTTGCAAAGCCCATTTACTTACTAACTCACTGTTTTTTTCCTGTTATTTAAGTTTTTCATGCCGAAGTTTCTCTCCACAGAGCATCATTGGTTCGGGATATTTTATATAAAATGGGACACCATATAAAAACCACTGAATCAGAGTGACACGAAACACATTTTACTTAAACTATAACCAAACTGATTAAAATCTCAGAAAGAAAGGCCAAAAATAAAGAGATGTCAACGTAATTTAAACATTTCAGGAGATCTCCCACATAGCAGTGACATAATTCTGGGGTACCGGCGGGGTTTTCATCACTGAAAACACTGACTGGCAACATTTTTTGTCCTTTTCATACACAAGGTTGATTCTGTTCATTCTTTGTTCAGTAGTTTCAAGTGGACTTAAAGAGCTCAACAGTGACTGCCCACTTTTTTAAGGGCTCCAGTTCCAGAAGTGAAATTCTCATTCATTTTGTCCAGAGATGTTTCAGAAAATCATTACATTTGACATACATTTAAGCCTTCAAGTGAGCCAGCCAGCTACAAGCCATATCATGACCATGAAAACGTTTGATTTGGATCAAAAATATAAAGCAAAATGAAAATAAAAGTCTACTCCAATTTCTGAAGTTTTGTGCTCACCAGTTGACCTGATGAGCATGGGTTTAAACAGTTCAATGGTAACAGAAACTTCTACGGTTTTTCCTACCCTTGATGTCAGTAACAAGGTATATTCCTAATATGGTCTCAGGAACACAGCGCTTAACATGAATACAGAAGCCCTGCCCACCTGCTGCTCTAACCTTCTGTTTGTGAAAGACAGGCAATGAGAAGAAAGTTGGCTTGTAGTGACAGCAGTGCTAAAATGTCTTATTTTAGACAATGGATCCAGTATAATAAAGCTTATTTTAAAATATGAATCATGCAAAGTTGTTCCAGTAGAATATTAGATTCACTTCCAGTTTTCAGCAATCTAAAATGAGATTCCATGCTGCTGTAAACTAAATTATAACCCTATTTATAACTCATGCAAAGAAAACGACTAACACAATTATAAAATAGACCCAGCATGCAGAAGAACTTGTAGCTTGTAAGCCAGAGTCGACACTGCTGCTGGGGTTGTGAAATAACTTCGGTTCGCAAAAGATGACTGGCTTAGTTCCCACGGCATCTGATTTGATAAAGAAGTAGGCAAGAGAGAAAACAGGACTCCAGAGGTTTTCCGTTTCCAGACACATCAGGCTTCATTCTTTTCTCAGCAGCAGCTCCACATTCCACTAATTTCTATTAGTCTCATATTGTCTAATATACACTTTCTCCAGTAATGACTAAACTAGAAAACATATTAAATGGCAGTGCGTAAAAGCTGTAACACCTCATGTTTGACTGCTTTGTTGAACTACATGTGTCACTTACGGTGACAGTCATCTATGCCAGCTCAGTCTTTTAAGTCCAAAGGCTACATCTGATTTGAATGAGTGGGAATTCCTGGGCCTCTTGTTCTCTGTTGCCCTGGGACTACAGGAATCCAAAATGGAGCGGTCTCAGGATTAGGTTCCCCTCCTCCTCTTTTTTTGTTCCCCCCCTTTTTCCTCTTTCCTAATGTTGGTTAAAGAAAAACAGGAAGAAGAAGAAGAAGAAGAAGACGAAGAGGGGAGGTGAATGTATGAGGGGGTACAGAGAGTTACAGAGCTCTACAAGATTTCCTACCAGCATAACAGTACAAGAGTTCAAATTATAGCTCAGTAATCCCCTTGGCAGGGAGGAGAGCAAAGTCCGAGTTTTTTCACTGTGGTGGCAAACTTGTGCCTCTGATCTTTATGAGATAGAGAGAAGGAAAGATCTAGAAGGAGAAACTAGGTCAGCAAGTTCGAGATCAGCCTCCTTGCAATTTCCTCCACATTCATGTGAGTTAGTCCTATGCTCTGAGATCTGAGATTGCTCTTTGTTGGTCATGTCTGTCTGGATTGTACAGCCTCCCCCCCAAAGCTTGAGTCACTGTAAACACTGTGAGTCATAAGTGGGTGATGGGTATCTTCAAAGAAACCTGGAAAAAGTTTGCAACAACCAGCGCATTTCTGCAGGTTTCGCAACATGTCATGATTTATCTGTCTCAGTTATGACCTCATGAATTCTTTATTGCACAAGTTCCTTTCATAAAATTGTGTTTTAATTATTTGTGTAGACATTTAAAAAAACAAAAAAACAAAAAAACAGACTTCCTTGATTTGACTATTGAGTTTGACTTCCTTTTTCCTGTGTAGAGAGCGTAGCCACCATGATGTCACCAAGTGCTTTGTGGACATACATTTTGAAGTCTCAATTTTCTAATTTTGGCTTCAAAAAAAGCTTAATACTGTCTCAAGGGCAAAACCGAAGTCCTACGAGTGTCTTTTTTTATATATGAGCACAAAAAACCCGTCAACCCACACAAGCTAAAGAGAACACGAGGCTGCGAAGATGTTTAGTTCTGTTGTTATCGTCAAGTCCTGAGAATTGGTCCACGGAGGTGTAAAAGGGTATTTTTTATAATGGGGATTTTATATTAAAAAATAAAAACAAGTGGCAATATAACCTTAGCCATATAAATTTTGGCCGATCAGAAGCCTAAAGTCTTCTGATCGGCCAAAAGTTGGGCGAAAAGTTGTTAGGCAAAAAATGGAGGAAAAAGAAAGTATTGTGCAGGAGTCTTCCTGCTCCTTCCATTCATAATAAAGTCTTTGAGTTATCCAGTGGCTGCTTTTTTTTAAAAACAAACAAATTTGCATTTGTTGCATGAAGTAACTGTAAAACATTCAATGTGCATAATTATTTATTAGATTAGTTTTCCTTGTATTTTTCATTTCACAATGTGCCAAGTGTTTTCAGTTAGTGAAAGGTCTGGACTGCAGGAAGGCCAGTTGAGTGCTCTTCTAATGCAAAGCAATATTGCTGTAATGCATAAACAGTATGTGGTTTAGCATTGCCTTGCTGATATATGCAAAGCCTTCCTTGAAAAAGTCTGGATTGTGTGGATAGGAGCATATGTTGCTCTAAAGCTGTATATACCGTTCAGCATTAATGCTGCTTTTCCAGATGTGCAGATGTACTAATGCATCCCCCATGCCATCAGAGATGCAGGCTTTTGAGCTGAACGTTAATAAGAAGCGTCCAGAGAAGATGGCAGCGTTTTTGGATCATACACGCATAAAGTTTTAACCTGCATTTGTGGTAATTTCAAAATAATTTCTTGAAGTGCCCTGAGCCCATGTGGTGATTTACATGACTGTGCCATGGTCTTGAGTTGCCTGATCCAACGTTTATGAGTTTTTAGACTTTTAAATTTTGTGCATTTAAACTTTGTATTTGGTTCTTGTTTAAACTGTTTAATGTATTTTCTCCCTTAGTGTATTTAGACATTTTATTAGTTCTTACTTGCTTTAGAGTTCATTTCTTCCCCTCAGTGCTCCAGGTTTTTGTGTCAAGTCTCCCGTACGTTCCTGCTTTATTTCGAAAGTTAGATTTTCTTGTGCTTTGTTTTTAGTTCCCTTGTCTTGGCCTCTGCGATTTAGTTCAGATGTGTCATTTCCTCCCCAACTGTCTGCACTTGCCCTAATCACCCTTCTGTTTATGTATAGTTGCTGTCTCCCCTTGTCCTTTTCAGAATGTCTGTTCCCCTTAGACCGGTCATGGCAGATAGGTGCCCCTCACTGAACCTGGTTCTGCCTGAGTTGAGGTTTTTCCTGTTAAAAGGGAGTTTTTCCTTCCCTGTCTCGCCAAAGCGCTTGGTCAGCACAGGGTCATCTGATTGTTGGGATTGTTAGACAGACAGAGAGGCCTGTTTAAAACTGGCGACGACGTTGGCATCAGACTCTGGGCCATGAGAGTTTGTGTTGGATGTAGTACTTCATTCTCACGCCTGTCTTTCTAAACAGAGGAACAAAATTGCAGATATTAAGATTAACAAAAGTATTGCAACAGCATTTTGCCTGCACCTACCAGTACAGAAAATTGTTTCATGCAAAAAAAACAGCACAACAAAGTTTGATGTCAAAAAGGACATCATACCATTAATGTGGCTTGCCACATTAAGGGTGTGCCCTTAATGTGTCCCTGGAAGCTCCATTTATAGTGATCTGATAAACAAAGATCACAGTTTACATGTAGAACAAAAACCAAAACCTAAAAAACCAAAAATATCTGTGTGTGTGGCCAGGACCTATAGTGACTGTAACTTCCAACCGTGCAAGCTTAGACTCTTATCTTATCAGCTACCTGTCACTGAAATGTTCTTGTTTATCTGTGTAAAGAAAGGAAACCAGTTTCTGAGGTCCTGTATTTGTGAGATAGATGAATACCAAAGCAGTAGCTGTAGAATAATATTTAAAAAATAAATCCGTCAGGGTTTTATTTACAGTGTTGTCATCGTCACAGATCATTTTTGAATACATTTTTTTTAATTGTGAAAAGTCTGAAGTTGTTTTTTTTTTAAACTTTTGAACTCTCCAATATATTTTCCCAGGTGCGCTGACCAAGGTGAAAGACTGCCCGAAGCAGGAAGGTGAGCTCCACGACCGCTGCAACATCATTTCTTTCGCCACGCTGGCAGAAATCCAGCACTTCCACCGCACACGTGTACGGGACTTCCGCTCGCAGATGCAGTACCACCTACGCCAGCAGATCAGCTTCTTCCAGAAGATCACCGCCAAGCTTGAGGACGCACTGCAGAGATATGACGATGACCAGTAGCACAAGAGGGAGACAAGGGAGAGAACAGACTACAAAGGCCTCAGAGAAATTGGAGGGGGGAGGTTCATCCTCTCATTATGAAGAGCATCTTATTGTCCTTTAAAAGAAAAATCTTTGGAGACTTTTTGTGTTGTGATGATCCCTCGCTGTCTGGTATGAGCATTGGAAGAAAAATACAGGCCATATGACAACTTCTTGTATTATCTGAAGCTCTGATGAATGTACCATTAACAAGGATTTTGCTGACGCTCCAGACACATGTTGCAACTCAGCAGGATTGCAGCAGATATTTAAAACAGCTGCTCTCAATATGACTGGAGCTGCATTTGAGTCACAGTTCTAGGGTCACGTGACTGTCTCCACTGCCTCTTCACTTGGTTGAGGAAGAACAATCAACATCAGCCCAAACAAAGAGTGGAAAAATAACTAAATCACTTTAACTGGATGTTTTAGTGCCTGAAAAATATAAGGATATAAATGTACTGATTTGTTTTAACTTGAACGACCTGCTCAGTATTGTTTTAACAAGACAGCATAGGAAAGGCAAAGAGGGCACTGTCTACTTTCCAGAATCGGTTTCAAGTCTGGATTTTCATCACAACTTGAAATCTGACCTCCCTGTGATGTCTGACTTCTTTCACATCACCCTCACCTTTTTTGCATTTGAAACCTTTTGTGGTTGAACATTTTTACTTAAATGTTTTAATGGTGAAGCGGCTCCGCAGTAATCGTAACTTCCAGATGTTTTATGAAAACCTGATGCTACATGTGTCTCTCACCCAATTCAGGGTAAGGTTAAAAGCTCTTTAAAATGCCAGCTATTTCTGGCATGGAAACACTAAACCGAAAGCATGCAGGCAGTGATTGTGATTATAGCATATTTTAAACGCTTTCGAGTGAAGGCTTTTTGTTTGAAAAACACAGCCCTTGTGAAACTGAACAGCTCATACATCTCAGACATGCATCACTAACAGACCAATTCTTTTAATGCTATTTGGGGTTGACATTGTTCAAATACTAGACATAACAGCTTTTCAACTCTGTTCTAACACGCCACTAAAATATGATCACAATGCCTCACGTGTACTGATATAATGAACCTGATTCACGTAGAAGCTCCTTGGAGTTAATCAGCATTACGTCGCAGGCTGAGCTCCCTGAGGGACAGTTAGAATTTGTTTAATATTACTTATATTTTCCTTAAAAATGCAGAAAACTAAGCGATACAGTTCAGTGGAGTTACAGTCACAGTGTTTTACAGTTTTACATTGTTGATTATTGGCATTTTTGCAAAATATAGGCTAATTTGCCACATATTTTAGGGTGTTCGTTTTGATGAATATTAATATGTTTGTGGTTCACATTCACTATTTGGACAAAAGTATTGTGTCACACTTCTTAATCTTTAATCTTTTTAGTGCCGTAGGTGTATAAAATCAATTACCTAGCCATGCAGTGTGCCTTTGCAAACATTTGTGAAAGAATAAGCTCACTGAATTCAAGTGTTGTAATAACATGCCACAGTTTCAAAAAAAATATTCTATAATCAGCTGTAACTACTGAAAAAAAAAAGACTTTTCCCCTTCTCCTGGAGGCCATAGAACCACTTGGATGTCTCCCAGCCTCCTAACCATAAGGTAATTTATGTGGCTGCTCTTGATTTGGACTATCAAAATCAAAAATTTGGAAAAAATTCTCAAAAAAAATCTTGCAATATGGACCTATTTGAATTGCCAAGCATTTCAATGAGTGACCTATAAAGGGTTATGCAAGGGTTCACGTAGATCAAGTGATGTAAAGTTCATTATCAGAGGATGCACGTGAGGTTCAGCCCAAACTGATTTCCATGTGACCTCCAGATTGTTGTAACAATGCAGGCTTGTTTATGCAGACACTACTGTATGGCTACCCACTAGCTGTGATTCTTTGAATCAGGCTACCAAATGGTGTAATGCAAACGACTTCTCATCCATGGTTTCTACAGCTGTCCATGTTCCTTCTTCTGAAAGCCTGTGTAGCTTTCAGCTACACCATCACAGTTACTTCAGTATCAAAATTCAAATACAGTTTGATGGCTATAGAACAGAAAAAGCCAGAAAAGTACAGTCCACATTAACATTAAAACAGTAATGCATTACTTTTCATATTTACTCTCTGAAGAAATTTAGCTGCACTTCTCTTTGCACTTTTGCTTTAATCACCCAAGATGCATTAAGACAGAGTCGTCAGTTAACAATGTGACATACACATGACTGCATAGCCACACGAATGATTGTGCTAAGGAGGGGACATAAAAGAAAGGTTGACACTTGCTGTCACATTCTTGCCCGTTCATGGAACAGGTTCATACTGAATATCTCCTCCTATCAGAACTATGTTTCATCAGGCACATTACCTGACAGCTGTTGCACAAGCAGGCATGAAAGAGCATGTTTGATTTGGGGTTTTTTTTGTATCTGTTCAATGATTATGCAAGAGAGAAAAAAAACCCATAACACAGCTGGAATAATTGTTTGATGAGTGCACTGAATTTCCTGCATTACAGACCAAATCTAATGTGATTACAGTGATGTTACCCTTCCTAGAGAAAAGTGTCTCATCTCTTGTTTTCTCTGGTGGAGGGACCACTTCACTCCCTGTTATCTAACACCAAAGTTCAAAGACTGCAGATCAGGTTACTCCAACTGCAGGCCCTTCATTATTTAGACTGGCCTCTTTCTCCCCTCCTCTTGGCCTTCATTTTATTTTTAAATTGTGCTTTGTTTTGAATGTGTTCAGACTTACCTGCAAAAAAACCCCAGAACCTTTATGGGGTACTGCTCTCTAAACGCTGCCTGATTCATTGAGTTTCAAAGCTCAGAGACGAGGGTGGTGGTGCAGTAATACTTTAACATGCACGTGGAAAATTTGACCAGATTAAGAATCCACATGGAATTCAACAGTGCAATGTATTCAGAATTTTTGGAGTATGTTATGGTGTTAACGCTTGTCATGTGCATGCCCGGCCACAGATATATATGTAGAGAAACAAGTTTTCTGTACTCATTCATGTTGTTTACAACAAATCCTGGCCCTGCCATCTGAACGTCACAGCAGGGTGTGCATTAGTGTATTAGGGCCACATTAAGAAAAATATATATAATCTTTCCACGGCTGCTTTTTTTTTCTTTCTTTTTTTCAACTTTATTCTCAAAATGTGGCCCTAATACTCCTTTGTAGCAGGAACTCATCAGAACCAGGTAATGTTTTTCTAATCCCCTATTGTCCAAGTTTGATGAGCCTGTGTGAATTGTCACCTCAGCTTCCTGTTCGTAGCTGATGGGAGTGGCACCCAGTGTGGTCTTCTACTGCTGCTTGGCCATCTGCTCTTCAGAAATGCTCTTCTGCATACCTTGGTTATAACGAATGGTTCTTTGAGTTACTATTGACTTCTGCTCAAAGCAGACTGGCATAAACAGTATTTCTTTTCCCACAGAGCTGCCTGCTGGATATTTTCTCTTTTTTGCAACATCTGCTGATGCTCTGTTGGAACTTCAGCATGTTGTCTTGACCATGTCTACATAACTAAATGCAGTGATTTGCTGTACTGTAATTGACTGATTGCGTTAATGAGCAGTTGAATTTGTGTACCTAATAAAGTGAGTCAGTTATCTGTTGGGGTTTCATTCGTTGAAATAAAATGTGCATCTTTATTGTCACAGACTCTTGGTGTTGGCCATAACAAGGAAATAAAAGGAAAAAGAAATGCCACGTGAATAGTATAAAATGTTCAGATTTGCACAAACAGCGTGGGTATTTAGGAAATATTTTTTATTAAAAAACTGTCATATTGCGTGGCAAACAGATGCAGCCATACAAGGGATCAGAATTGACAGAAATCTTGAAGATAATCAAGAACATCTTACAATGCATCATTATTGTTGATAGAAGCAGTTACACAGCAGGAGTAGTTACAGAAAGGACAGGAAAGTGCGGGACAGGGAATAATACCTGTGTCTGTGCATGAGTGTTATAGCTTACAGTACATTTAGTCATATGTACAAACACGATGATCTACTGACTGACGTAATATGTTTTAAAGAAGCAACACCTGACATCTGTACAGTGTGCAACAGCTGTAGGTGAGAGACTTCCATTACCAGTTATAGATGTACTAACTCACATGGCAACTCAAAATATAGCTGCTGTAAATGTGATTCACATTAAATGAAACAAACCCTGGGCCATGTTTCACTTCCTCGTTCAGTAAAAAAATTATTATTGCAACAGAAAATAAAGATGTAATTTTCTTGAGAAGGACCCAGGGCGGTTTGTGTTCATTGCTTGTAACTGTGAAATTTTTTAAAAACAGAAGAAGAGCTTTCTAGGCAATAATTTACTCTGTTTACTCAGAAGAGTACTTCACATCTCAGAAACGAAGGCTAAAAGTGGGTAACACCTCGTGGATGAAGTATTACAGGTATTTCAGTACAGTATTAATGGAACAAAGACATGTTTGTTAGCAACATAACTTAAATGTGATGGCCATTGCACATTTTCACTGTCGTCTTTTCAAAAAGTACATGTTGGATGTGCCTTAGGTGACCATTGGTGTTCCCTGGAAAGCAGACACATACCTTATATATACACGCACACTACACACACACATCTAAGGCACAGTTTTTTCAGCATTGCTACCCTCAAACCCAGTACTGGCTCTCTTTTAGAGTCGGCGTCGGGGACCTAGATCTCACAGAGGTCCTGAATCCTGCAGTACGTGGAAGCGGATTTCTAGATGTTGTATTATCTCTTTCATTACTGTTACAGCCTCTAATATTCCCATCACCACCAGCTAAATCAGCCTCAAATGGCCCCCAGAAGGTCATTCCAGGGGCCAGACTCCTCCGGGGACTTGTGGGCACCCTGGGGGAAGTTGGGCAGCTTGCAGAGCCAAGTGGGGTGACCATAACCGAGGGCATAGCCACGCTCCGCTCTGGCCTGCCCAGATATGGGCTGTCCTCAGTGGGTACCGACACTGCAGCGAGCTCCTGAACAAGCCGCAGCCGAGCTTGTTTTTCCTTGCGATGGCGGAACACCAGAATCAAAACTATGAGTATTATAATGAGAAGCAAACAAGCTAGCAGTGGGAGGATAATGAGGAGGGGGTCTGAAGCAGGACGAGGCAGAACCTCGACATGAATCAGCTGGGTGTCAGGAGGGTTCTCTGGGCCATTTTTCTCTGGGATGGAAGGAGTGTGGGGCTGGGGGGCATGGCTGTAACCTCCTCCTGCTCCCTCTACGCTGCTCTTTGACCTCCCTCCATGACTCCCATTCCGTGTGTGGTTCCCCAATCGGTTATGAGGCCTCGGCTTGTGATGTGTCCTGTTGTGGTGTTTGTGTGACAAAATGTGGGGGTGCAAACCCACAGTGACCTCACTCTGTGCCGTAGATCCTCCTCGTCCACCTCCCCGTCCTCCTCCTCCGGCAGTTGTCCTGTTTTGTGCTGGTATACGGGGTGTTGTGTTTTCGCGACCTATCCTGTCTATTTTATTGAAACCACCAGGACCGTGACGCATCTGGTGATGAGGTAAGATGGTGAAGTGAAGCTCACCCTTTGCTGGCTGGACATTTCCAGACCTCACCAGGAAGCTGAAAGAGTCATTAAGAGGCGTGGCGGGGGCGTGGACTTGAGCTGTTGTGAGCGTGGATTCATTATTGTGGAGCTGGTTGTCGCTGTCACTGAGAGTCTCCTCGATGGCAACTCGGCCTTGTACCACATCTCTGAATGTAAATGACTTCAGGACCTCTGACGCTCTGTTAGGATCATATGTTATCTACATACACACACACATGAAAACACATAGCAGAGGAGAAAGTCAACAGCAGACCAGTCAGACATACTACATACTGTAATTTTATGACATTGCAGCTGGAAAAAGGGACCGTCTAACCCCGAATCATTAGAATGATCAGCAATATTTTACACATTACAACAAGCGGCTTTACCTTGACTAGTTTTCCATGTTTTGGTGGCGAGAGAACCTCAAAAACCGGGTTGGCTCGGCTGATTCTCGCCAGCTCGGAGGCATCAATCATGGCTTTCCCCAGTTTCACAGCGATACCACTGGGGACTCTAACCGGCTCTCTCAGGTAGATCAGAGGCCGTACGGTCACTTTCACCGTCGCTGTTACATGTCCATAATTAACCCCAGGAGACGAGCCCGACACTGACATTTTGAAGGCGTCCTCGGACTCGCTGAGATCAGTCATGTGATAGACGACGCGTCCAAACTGGAGGTCCTCGTGGCGGAATGTGGTGACCTCCTGGTCGTTAATAGCGATGCGTCCGTGGCGAGGGGGTGTGGTGACAGTGTAGGAGACAGTGGCCCGGCTCTGACCATTGGTTTGAGCTGCAAGCTGATTGGTTGTCAGGACTACTGCGGTCCGGCCTTGAATCAATGACAGGCCAGTGTTGTTCACAATGGACACAGAGGGCTTAATCACCTCCAAACTAAACAGCTTGTAAAGTGGACGGTGATGGCCATCCGTTACGTTGAAGTAGAAAACTCCTGTTGAGGGGTCGCCCTTAGGGAGGAAACATGGAAAGGAAAAACAAAAGACACAACGTAGAAATTAGAAGCAGAAAAAACATAAACATAAACTTCATCCACTACTTTGTTACCACAGAATAATGGCACCGCTTATACAAAAATAAGGCATATTGAGCATTAACCATGTCCAGCAGTTTTTAAATCTCTGCACAATCACAATTACAACAATGGAAGTCTCTGATACTATTTTTTTTCTAATTACATAACACTGACACATGTTTAGGCTTCACTGTTGCAGAAAAGCCTTCTTCACCTGTTGTATAAAATGCAGCCGGCCGTGGTTGACGTCGTACTGGGTGAATGAGGTCACCTGCTCCGGTCTTTCCCCCAGCGTCAGGTAGCCATTGTTGGGCTTACTTATCACGAGGTAGTGCAGCTCTTCTGGAGGAGTATCATGGTCCTCCACCTGGACATGGAAAAAGTGAAGGATTAAGAAATTATGTAAAAATAAAGTGCAGCTCTACCTAAATTTATACTTGTCCTTTTTGCACTCACTCACCTGAAGACTGTCTGGTCCAAGTACGACTCTCTCCCCGACTACCACCTTCATACTGGGGGCCCTGCTTCTGATCAGTGGTGGCTGGTCATTGACTGGTGTTACTGTGATGTTGAACATCTCTGTCACCCCCATGGTGTCTTTAACGTGATGATGAGAAACTGTGTCTAGTGACGAAAAGGCAGATGATGAAGCAGAGTACAGAGAGGAAAAGGAGTTGGAAGAAGAGGAGGAGTCAGAGGAAAAGGCAGACAAGGATGATGAGGAAGAAGAGGAGGGGAGATCCAAAGGAGCCACCCAGGCCCGGAAAGTGAAGCTGTCACTTGTAGTCTCAGAGTCATCGTGGAAGTATGTGATGCCAAACTTGTTCAGGGTGACTTGTGAAAAATCTGGTTGGTTCCTGAGAAAAGACGATAACCCAAAAGCCATAATTGATACTTTTTTCATATTTACATAGTTGCTTTTATTAATATATATCAAACAACACAAGAAGAGAATCTGAAACAGTTAAAAGTCACAAAGTACATGGGGTCAGAAGTATACATACAGACTCAAATATACACATGTACTCATTTAAATCTTTTAATAAGTGGTGCCGAAACTTCTGCATTGTCTTTTAACTTGACAAGGCCGAGGCCTATTAACTTCTCCTTAGTGATCATGATTGACTATAACTTGTAATTTCTCTTTGCCAACATAAAAAGGATTAGTTTGACAGCAGTCACTGGAGTCTCTGTGACCAGTCTGTGTGACAATAGAAAACTCCAAGGGACTCAATGAAAAAAAAACTGTAGCTTTACAAAAGTTGGGAAGGTCTCTTGCTGCCATTTCTAAACAGCTGCAAAATTCAAGCTCATCATTTCAAACAACAGTATGTAAGTATAAGTTATTTGGATGTGTCACCACTTTACCAAGGTCTGGCTGAATACCCAAACTGTCACCATCAAATGAGAGGAAATTGGTTAAAATGTTCAGGAACCACCAAGGCTCAAGCTTGACATGAACTGGAAACTGCCCAATGCCAGCGTCACTATCCACAATGAGACAGTTTGGACTAAGAAGGTGTAGACCAGGAAAGAACCCCCTCTTCCAAAATCAACAACTAAACAACAAGTTCAACTAAAATTTGCAGCTGTTCACATAGGCAAGCCAAATAACTTCTGGAGAAAGGTTTTATGGTTAGATGAGACAAAGACTGAGCTATTTGACCACAATGAGAAGAGCTATGTGCAGAAGAGCAAAGGCGAGGCTTTCAAACCAGCATCACACTACCAGTGGTAATGGTACATTGGACAAAGAGGATGGTATAATGAAAGAGAACCACCTACAAAGTCTTCAACTTCAACTCAAATCAAAAGCTAGAGAGCTAAAACCTGGACACAATTGGGTGGTTCCAACAGGACAAATACACAGGATCCCAAACACATCAACATTGATTTTAAAATTGATAAAGCAGGCTAACATTAAGTTTCTGGAATGACCTTCTCAATGCCCCGACTAAAAATTTGTGGAAACCAGGGAATTTAAATGAACTCTACCAATTCTACCAAGAACAGTGGTCAAATATCCAGCCAGAGTTATACCAGAAGCTTGCTAATGGCTACTAGAAGAATCTGGCTGAGGTATATCTTGCTAAAGGACATTTAACACAACACTGAGGGTGTATGTATATATTTAAGAGTATACGTTTGACCCCATGTGGATTAGAGAAAATCCTAAATTAATTCAAATTTAAATTTAAAGATGTATGCAGTACAATAATTTCACTCTGGAAAAAGAACAGTTCAAAGAAATAATTAAAAGCCCCAAATTACCATGACATTTATGGCCATGATATATGTAAACTTCATTCAGTTCATTTCATGACAAATAAGACGAGCTAGGTACCTGGTGAGATTATGTCCTCGAATAGACAAAATCCCATAGCGGGGAAAAGAAATTACGCGATACATGATGTGGTGGTCTTTCCGATGGGACTCTGGGATTTTTCCCAGGAGATTAGAGGCATCAAGCTTGGACCTGTCTATTGTCACCCTGCCCCCTTCAGCCACCACAGCACCTGAGTGATAAATACAGACATAAATGTAGTCACCTTTATATTATATTCCTCTTGCCACATGATGTTTATTAGTCTGAAACATAGATAGTACCCGCATTGTTTAGTAGTCTGGTCTTGTGCTGAGGACTGTCATGATGTTCATTGGCTTGGTAGGAGATCAAGATGGTGAAGGTGTGTGGAGGAAGAAAAGCAGGAGGCAAAGACACCGTGAAAGAGAAAGTGTCTGCAGCCGACCATCCCACTGACTCTGGCTTGTTCTGATCATACAGGATAACACCATCATCCAACTGAGAGAGAAAGTGAGGCAAATAAATGAGGAGGGAAAAGATAATTTCTTTCAGAAGTTAGTCCTATTAGAAAATACAAACACTGACACATGGAGACACACACATCCCTACCATGCTCTGTGTAAAAGTGGAAACATTTCTCGTGGAGTTGTCCGGCATACGCCGCACCAGGCGGCCAAGTTTAGGAGGAGAGGTCACTGCAAAGACCACGGACTGGTTCCTCCTGATGTCGCTGTCAGCAATGTTGGTTACCACCTGAAGCTCCTTGTCTGAGATTGGTGTCACAGAGCCTTCAGGATAAACAAAAAAAAGTCATGCTAGGGTGTGAATGTTCCTAGTTTAATGTATTAGTAGTAGATGACGCCATGTGTCAACAATGCCAGAGTGTTTGGCCGTAATGTGACCCACATCTGCTGTTTTGCTGTACATTTCACTCAGGAGTAGTCTACACCTAATATGGACCAGATGTCATGTATGTTGTGGCATGAGCCTACACAATGCTTGCAGTAACCCACGCCAAGCCCAGCTCATATCTTTTGGGGCATGTTTGGTCTACAGAACTCTTGCCCATCCTGTCACTGAGTCAAAGTGCCAAATGTAGCCCAGGTTCAAATCACCAGAGATGGAATATAAAATTGTAAAACAAATATCTCAAACAAAAATGTCATACTCGAATGTCTAACTGTGCTCATTTGCTTCTTTGACTGTCCAGTGATTGTCAGCGGAAACGCAAATAAGTCGTAGCTAAGTAGTTCATATTGTTCTTAAAATAGCAACCTATCCAAAAGAGAGATCAGGAGGAAATGTTTTACCTCCTCTTGAGCCACAAATTCTCTTTATTCCCCAATAGTGCCACGTTAGAGCAAGTCCTTCCAGTTTTAACTGATGTGCTAGAAGGACTGCAGCTGACATAAGTTCAGCCTCTAACAGTAAATCTATATTCCCAGTTTCAACACCAATTATCTAAGCACAATTTTTATAAACTCTTTTTTACTTGACTAAAAAATATGGTAATTTTTCTCATCAAAGCAAGTAAAATAGTACATACTGTTCAAGACATTTGTGTGTGGTTATATATAAGAATAACAGCTGTACATCTGAGTAGATGTCACTGCGCGCATGTAGGTTTTGGTGGCAACATAATGCACAGTGGTTTAGAGTAGCGAGGCCACCCAGTGGCATTGCAGCATATTACATCACTGTGTCACTGTTGTCCCTTCAGAGCTGCTTCAATTCTTTGTGACACAGATTCAACACAGTGCTAGAAAAACTTCTCAGAGATTTTGGTCTGAATCTCCCGTTCCACCGCATCTCAAAGGTGTGCTGCTGGATTGAGATGTGGTGACTGTGGAGGCCGTTTGAGTACAGAGGCCATTCAGAGGGGCGTTTTTAACTTCAGGTTAAGAAGTGATTGGCTGATTAGATATTTGAACCCAGTAAAATGTCCAGTGAGCGTATAATAAGTGGGTTTTCCATAACCTAAAAAGTGATGCATTTGTGTTAAAAAGTGCATTTAATTATGCAGTCAGTTAGTGTCATTTAGTGATTTATTGAAGCTGGAAGAGCAGGTATACCTGGGTAGACCTCCATCGGGTGGTTTTTCTGCAGGGTGAGGATCAGAGAATGGGCAGTTGTGCTAAAGATCTGGCGAGGAGCAAAGTTCACACCGTCATTCACCTGGAAATGAAAGCCACCCGACGGCGCCCCTGCAGACAGACAGAAACAAGTGGTCTACTCCTTTGCCGAATCAAAGGTCTTTTAGAAAACAGCAACACATGCTTACCATTGTGCACAAACACCAGCTCCCTGCTTTCTATGTGACTTTGGGTGAAGTTCAGAATGTGTCTGGAGGGGGCGCTCTTTAGAGCCAAGTGCCCATTGCTGGGTGGTGTCACTATGAACTCCAGCCCCTCAGGTGGAGTGTCAATGTCCTCTGCACTGAGATCACCTGTGGTTATCTCTGTAACAGAACCCACCCACACCTGAAGAGCAGAAAGGAAACATGAAAAGTCAGCTTGGCTCAGCATGAATGTAAACCAGACCCTTTACATTTAACTAAATCATAGATATATAGTTACACAGATATATTTTGTTTGTTTTAATATGCACAAATAAAAAAGCTGTTTCATGACTTTTTGATTTAAGTCTGTATTTGAAACAATTTTAGCTGAAAATAATAATTGTGTTGACTGTTCTTATCAATGTGTGGGCATTTCCCACCTTCAGTCCGTGGTTGGTTGTAACCACTGGGGTCTCATCATTGACAGGTGTGATGTTGATGTGAACAGTGCACGGCAGGCTGTGTTTCCTGGTTTCCGTCTGGTTTGCCACAATGGTGAAGTTGTCTCTCAGGGTGTCACTGCCGTCGTGGATATAGGAAATGTACTCCCGTTCCACCTAAAAACAGATGTTGTGTGGAAAAAGAACAAACAACTCTAATGAAATAATAGCTCACATCATAGTAAGAAGCATTTTATCACAAAGATGAGTGCTACATTTAATTTAAGGAAAAATCTGTCAAGTATTGTGGCAGGGTGATTGTGCTTAGGTCAACGGAAAGTGTATCTTTGGTATATTTCATGTTGGATTTTATTTGCCAAATACATGACCTGATCAGGGATGTTTGACCTGAGTATCGGCCATGAAGATTATGCAAGTTTTGTGAACAGGTGGAACATTGGCATAAGAAGAAACCATCTATTTTCTTCCACTTATCCAATAAAAGTGCACGGTTGGACTAGAGCCAATCAAAGCCGCCATAGGGCAAGAGACGGAGTACAACCACTCACACCTACAGCCAATTTAGAGTCACCAGTTAACCTTACATGCACGTTTTTGGATTGTGAGAGAGCATGCAAGGCCCAGGACACACACAAAGGCCTCACTGGCCAGTGGACTCAAACCCAGAATCTTCATGCTGTCAGGCAATGGTGCCAACCACTGCAGCACCATGCCACCCATGAGACGAACCCATTGAATGACAAACTGTTCTCATGTCCTAGTTTGCTCCATTTGTGAGAAATTATTTAAAAAAGAACCCATTAAATGTTTTCAAAATTATAACACATGGTTGTGCTAATTGCCCTTCTAGTAAAAAAGCATCCTTTCCTGCTTTTTGACGCCTCTGACATAAACACATGGAGTCTTTCAGTCTTTAAGAACTACATGTGTAATCAAACTTGGTTTTTGAGTGCGTTCGGTCAAACCTCGGTGTGTGTGAAAGCAGTGATGGGCATCCCCGGAATGCGGCTGTGCTCCAAATGTCCATGTCGTGGTGGACTGATGACCTGGTACAGGAAGTTCATCCCAGAGAAGTGATGGCTGGCGACCTTAATGATGTCAGAGGTCAGAGGCAGAGACGACCCCTCATCTAGGGTCAAGTCGGACACCTACACAAAAAATGTGTAGAAGAAAGTAGTGACTGACTGCTTTCTGGTTTGGTAAGTTGACCTCCATTTGACCTTTTTTAGGATTCTACCTGCAGAGGAAGCAGAATTGGGATGATATCAATCTCCAGCCTGATATGTCCAACCTTTGTCACCCCATTGGTTGCTTCCAGCAGAATAGAATCATTGGTGCTTCCTGCGGTCTGCTGTTGATAGATGACCAAGCCCTGGTTCAGGTCCTCCTGGGTGAATGTGGGAGTTGACTGCTTTTTGATACCCTGCATGGAGGGACAGAGTGAACAGACCCCTTGACTGCAGCCTCTTAGTGACCCATTAAATACTTTAATAATGTGCTGTGCAATTTTTGTGGGCCAGTTTTGACAGTATAAGTATGACAGACTGAAGCACTAAGTGACAGGAAATTAGACAAGAGAATAGTTTGGCATGTAACAATGGTCTGATCTATATCTGACAACCCTTTTCAATCAGTGTCCTCTTAATATAAGTGATTTGCGCAAAGGGTCACTGGAGGAATCAGCTATGAGTTTTGCTCTTGTATATTTTCAGTTTTAGCCTGAAAAGCTTTAGAAATGCATTTGTAACCCTTTCCAGACTAACAGATGTCAGTGACTTTGTTTCTGAGCTGTACATGATTATAAAGGACTACTCCTTTAGACTGTGCCATGATGTTGCTTTTTGGGATCTCTTAGCCTACTTTACTTTGTCAGACAGATTCCATTTAAATGCCCCTTATAGAGGTACCTACTTTATAGTGCTGTCCTCCATTCATGCGTTGATGCTTGTTGTCAGTGGACAACCTCTGAATGATGCCAACTGTGGGAAGACTGTGCACAGTAAAAACTATCTCTGAGGGCTGACTGTCTTCATGGACCACCTGGTTAAAAAAAGAAAAAGAAAATCACAAAAGTGATGCTGAGTAGGAAACTAAACACATTTTATAATCAGAGAATTTACCAGCAATATGTGAGGATCTTGGCTTTGCTTACCTCTAAGTTGTCCCTGCTTATAGAGATATTCTGTCCCTCTTCCACCACCACTGGCCAGTTGTTTCTGACTGTTGGTGGCCTCTGATGACTCTCCAGGTAAATCTTTACTGGAACTCCAATGTCTAGATGTACCTCCCTCTTCCCTCTTTCCAACTGCCTCTCTGTGCTCCTTTCTCTAGCTCTTGCCGTCACATTGAAGCTATCCGACAACTTGTGGCTGCCATCGTGGCGATACACCAGGCGTCCTGCTACCAAGTCTTGCTGGGTGAATATTGAAATTGCATCTGCGTCTGTTATAATCCCGCTCTCTCTGTCAATAAAGCAGATCACGCCATGTTTAGGTGGGAGGAAGACCTCAAACGTCACTTCCTGTGGGTCTCTGATGTCAAGGTTGCTGAAGACACTGAGGTTAGCAGAGGTCAGGGTCGTGATCCCACCCCGCTGGACCATGAGGCCTGTGTTGTTCTCCACCTGTAGGTAAGGGTCCTGCGCCATCACCTGCACCCCACAGCAAAAAAGAAGACCAATCATGCTAACATAAACTTCATTATTTTCACACTAACGTGTCTTTTCAAATATAAATGCTGGCAAAATCTCATAAACTGTATGAATAGAAATTAAAGAAATCACATCACACAATTTATAGTGAGTGCCTAATCTGTATCTTTCCTAGATTTTTACTACTTGGTTTACTCAGCTTTTTAATTTTTGTGTCAATCATGAGTCTAATGGTTCAGTCACAGTCAAAGCAAAACAGGACAGCACCCTCCATGTGACTTGGAAAAAATCAGTGGTTGCCCGATGATTACACTGCAAATTTCTAGATTCGGTGATTGCAAGCAACCAACTGGTTTCCCAGAGGAAGGCAAGGCTGCTGAGTGCCTTTGTAATTTTGCAGTTAAAAATCATTTCTGTTTAATGTAAATTTCTGTGCTTTCAGACAGAAACAGATTTAAAAACAGACTGTATGTAATTGCCAACTTGAAACCAATCAATTATAAACTGCTGGCAGACTGACTCAATTTTATTGATGTTTTATCACTGTCACTGTTGAATACAGCAACTGACTGCGAGTCACCGCAGACTTGGTCCTCGTCTTCAATACAACCATTTAAAAGCAACAAGATCACATTGCACATGCTCGTAATAACTTTGCGGGCATCTCCAACCAGTTTTCCTCAGCATGACGCCACCATTACCCTTCCTGTCATTGTTATTAAATCAAAAAACCCATTTCCAAAATCAATAAGTAAAATTTTAAAAAAGAGAATAATCACCTCCAACAGTGTTGAAACATAATGCTTCCCATCGGATACGAAAAGCACAAAACGCCCAAAACTCACTCCTTTGTGGACAAACAGCACCTTTTTCTGAGTTGAGAAAAAGCAGGAGGCCATCATGACCAAAGAAAAAAAAAAAGCATTAGCGGGCTTTATAAAAATACACAAATTATAAAAGATACCATTATTACTCTTACCTGTTCAAGGTCACGCTGTGTGAACTCATACAACTTGTGGCTAGGATCACTGGCCAGGACTAGCTCTCCCATGGGGATCCCCCTCCGTGTGTACACCAACCAGCTGTCCTCGAAATCTGAGTCATCATCACGGTAACGAAGGTCACTTAACGTCACCAACCTCTGGCCCTCCCGTGCCACGTGGAAAACTTTATCTACAACCCTGACGGGCCTCTGATCATTGATGAGCTGCACTGAGATATTAAAGGTGTGTTCTTCTGCGTTTCCATCCTCTTTCTTGTTTGCGTGTTTGTGAGATTTGTAAACCGCTATCTGAAATGTGAAAGAATCCTGCTTAGTTTCACTGTCGTCGTGAACGTACATGATCCTTTCCTCAGTTATATCCTGATTAGTGAACGCCATAATGTTGTCGTTAATTGAAGTTGAGTTGGAGAGGTTGATCTGCCTTATGTGCCCATGCCTGGGGCTCTCTTTAATGTTGTAGAGGACCTCCCGGTTACTTGCTGTGTGAGTGAACAGACTATCTCTGGTGATTACTTTACTCCCTCCTTCCATGACTGAAAGACCTTTGCTTATCACAGTGACGGTGGTCGACTCGGCTTTGATGTTGATTCTGAAGTCGTAAGTTGTTGAGTTGGAGTGATCTGAAAACACCTGAAAGCTGAACGTGTCTCTCGTGTCGTCATGTTGCCGGTTGATTAGCTCGTACCTTACCAAACCATCACTGATGTTCCTCTGGCTGAAGGTTGAGTTCCTTTGTAGGACCTCGTTGTTGAGGAGCAGCTGACCTTTCTTGGGTACTGTTACCATCCTGAAATGGAGGTCACTCTCACTGAGCTTAACACCTTTAGAAATCACATGGAGGTCCTCGGGAGTGAGAACAGCAGACTGAACGCCATTAAGCTCCACCTTGCTCCGTGTGATCTTGAAGTGAATCCATCGTACCACGATGGGGAAAGCAGCCTCTTGTTTAGCCAGGGAACCGATACTGACTTTAAATTTAAAGTGGTCAGTGATGTTATTCTGCATCTGTAAGCCACGGTAGGTGCTGAGGTATCGAATCCGTTCTTTTTCCAGAAGTTTCTGAGAGAAAGAGGTCGCCGGCTTCCATTCACCACTTGAGTGCAACCTCTGGAGCTCGCCATATTGTGGGAATTCTGTAACATTATACCAGATTTCTACTGTGGGGTCAGCCACATTAACTTGTACTGCAAGGTGATTGGTGGTGATGACTGAAGCTTCGCCTTGGTTCACCTCCAGTCCGGTGTTGTTCACTAGTTTATCTTCGAGTGGCACGGTTATAATCCTCAAAACTACTGTGTTGCTCACCTGACAAAAGGAGAGGGAAGAGGCAAAATACCATTTGAGAGGACAAGACTTAAGATAAGAAAAAAGACAAGCTGCTATTTTCCTCACCTTCTGCCCATCGCTAACCCTAAGAGCCAGCCTGGAAGTTGAGACCCCCGTGTGGATAAAGCTGATCTTACCCTCCTCTAGATCGTTTAGGGAGAACAAGCTGATGGGCCTGGAAAATAAGAGGCATTAATGGTAAATGCCAAATTTCCATTTTTTCTTTCTTAACCAATTTATGGTCGTGGTGGAGCTGAAACCTAGCCCAGTTGTCATAGTGGAGGCGGCGGGTTTCATGTTACTGGGTCTTTGACCTAGTGTTTTGTGTTTTTGGTCTTTAAAGTTCTGTTAATTATTAAATATCTTCAGTTTGATTCTTGCTTGCTTCTTGCTTATTGTTCAGTGCTTCACCTTTGTATATGTCTTTAGTGTTTCTGTGTAAATTCCCTTATATTTAGTTTAGTTCTGTCTGCATTTTCCTGTTAGCAGTCCTCATTCACTCATACATGACATGGGTTACATATTGGATAGGTCACTAGTTTGGACTATGGGATGAAGCCAGACTACCAAGAGAAAACCAAAGCACAGAGAGAACATGCAAACTCCACATTAAAAGGTCCCTGAATCTTCCTACTTTGTGATGACCGTGCTAGCTACTGTTACCACTGTGTTGACCTCCAAGGTGATAATAGCGAATTAAAACTACACCAAAAAACTAAAACAAACAAATGTTGTAGTTAAAAGTTGTAGTACTGTAGTTACTGAATTTCCTGGAGGAACCTACCCCAGGGATTAATAAAGTTCTAGCTTTCTATCCATCTATCTATCTAGTAAAATGAAAACTCAATGACGAACTCAAATGACTTCATCCAAGACAGTTACAGGATTTGGTTCGATTTGTTTGTGTGTCACTTGGTGTAATGTCGGTGCAGAAACCCTACTAACAAACACTTTACCAGATGAGGGGTTTGGCCCAGCTTTGAAGAAATACTCTCCACACGTTCTCAATAATCAGCACTGATATAGTTTTAGTTTTGCCAGTTTGGTCAAATTTGTCAAGACACACAAGTAAGTGCAAATGGTCAGAATGGGATTTCCACAGCCCGATCTAAAAGTAGCAACAGCACTGAAATCGGTCCAAACGTTAAAAAGGAGGACTTGTTATGGGTTTGATCACATCTTGTATAGTAATACCATTTCTGAACTTGGAGTGATTTTTTCTGACCACACAAACAAGTAATATAACAATAAAACTCTTACGCTATGACAAAAGGAGAAGCTGTCATGAAGAGAAATCAGCAATATTTTCCTCCCAGGGTTTGTTCTTAATTATACACAAACAGCCACTTCCACAAAAGAGCTCAGTAACTGGATCTAAAAAGATTTGCAAGGCCCTGTTAAAGCTTTATAAGCCATAACACCAACCTGCCAGGGTAATCCTCATGCTCAAGGTATCCAGCTTCAGTGTTGAGGTTTCCCAGGGAGCTAAAAACCAGCTCCTCAGGACTGCTGTCAGGGTCTAGCACTCTCAGCACATCTGTAGTCAGCTGGGGGCATTGTGAATGCATTCATTTTGATCTTCGTACGTCTAATTAATGCAAATAATCAGACATTTTGCTGTACCTACCTCTCGTCTGGACTTCTCGAGTAGAGTAAAATAGTTTCCTTCTGGCAGGCTGAGCACAGGCGCATCATTAACAGGACTGATGCTAATTTCGAACCGGTGCAGACGGTTGCCCTTGAGGAACACAGGAAGCTCCTTCTTATTGCTGGAGAAGACTGAAAATGTGAAGAAGTCATTCTGGTCCTCTGAGCCGCTGTGAACGTACATCACCCTGCCCTGCCAGAGGTCCAGCATACTGAATGTCCGGTCCTTCTCCTCAATTCCTATTGTGATGGTCCTCTCCTGGCCCTCACCCAGAATCCTGTCGGGGTCTGGACTCAGGTCCAAGCGGAGCTGGCCATGAACAGGCTGTTCCTCAATGCGGAACATCAACTGGGATGGATGAATGCCCAGTTTACGGAAGTCCAAATTCACCTGGCAAAGAGTCCAAAGAGAATTATATATCGGTGCTGCTTATTTTTATTTTCACGGTTACTTAAAAAAGACAGATCAGAACTACCTTTATGTGTTTTGGTTCAAGAGGTGCCCGGCCTCCCTCAGATACTTCTAGTTTCCTCAGCATCAGGAAGTTAGCGCTCCTCTTCGTGTTAGTCTGTGTAGTTGTGACATCAACCCCAGGAAGATCTGTTGGGCTGGTGAGAATTGCTCTCTGTGGAGCCTGCCCTGTCTTACAGCCCACAGTGACATCCTTGGTGACTGTGGCATGAGGTAGGCCTGTTTTTTGAGTGTTCACCCTGATTTCACGGAGGCAGCCTTTAAAGGAGCCTCCTCCTTCTCCTCCACGTGGAACAGAAATCAATCCAGCCTGCCTTGCTTCTCCCCGGGCTGCTTCATCAAGCCCTCCTAGGAAGAGAGGCCCCATGAGCTGGATGACCTGAATCTCTGGGCTCAGACTGGCCTTCACCAGCTCTTTGCCTACCTTCAGCTGAACACTGTGAGGCAGCAAGTGAAGCTGGATGGTGTACCAGGTGTGGTTGCTGTTTACATTTGTTAAAGAATGCAGCTCAGTTTTACTCCCCTCTCCACCTCCTACCGAAGCCACCAGATGACCACGTACGATCTCAATGGCAACAAACCCTCCCTTCTTGT
>VVHJ01064897.1:68676-80581 GCA_015107715.1 Tylochromis polylepis
GGGTGGGGGGTTTGATTTTTTTTTGTTTTGTTTGGTGTGTTTGTGGGGGGGGGGGGGGGGCACAGGTTTGTGTCTGTGTGTGTGTGTGTGTGATAGACTAGAGCTCGATCAGTCATTCATTATGGTAAATGTTCCCTCTCCGTCATTGGCTCATATAATATACCACACTATTAATACACTATACTTGTGTGTGTGTGTGTGTGTGTGTGTGTGTGTGTGTGTGTGTGTGTGTGTGTGTGTGTGAGACAAAGTGAAGTGAGGTGTGACTTACAGAGAAGAAAATACATCAAAAGATACAGGCAGTGGTAGCAGTGATCAAAGATGGGAAAATAAATGTAACATAATTTAATAAAGGATACTGTTAATAAGGAACTACGGCTCTAACGTTCTAATTATGCTAATACACAGTAACTGAATCACTTTTTACGAGCAAGATATGCAGAAGAGCATCTCTGAGCACAAAAAACATTAATCCTTGGAGCAGATGGGCGACAGCAGCAGGAGACCACACTGGGTGCCACACCTGTCAGCTGAGAACAGGAAACTGGGTTCACCAATATTAGACAACTGAAGATTAGAAAAACCTTGTCTGATCCAATAAGGCTCGGTTTCTGCTGCTACATTCAGATGGTAGGGTTTTGTGTAAACAATATGAAAACAAGGATCCATCCACCCTTGTATCAACAGTTGATGGTGATGTAATGATGTGGGAGATGTTGTCTTGGCACACTCTGGGCCCCTTAACACCAGTTAAGGATCATCTAAACACCACAGCTTGCTTGAGTATTGTCGCCAACCACAGTGTACCCATCTTCTGATGGCTGCTCCCATCAGGATAAAACATCACATCCAAAAACTCAAATCATCTTAAACTGGTTTCTTTAACATGTCGGTGAGTTCACTGTACTCAAATGGCCTCCACAGTCATCAGATATCAATCCAGTAGAGCACCTTTGGGATGTGGTGGAATGGGAGATTCACATCATGGCAGCAACTGTGTGCCATGATGCATCAATATGGACCAAAATCTCAAGTGAATTTTTCCAGCACCTTTTAAAATCTGTGCCATGAAGAATTAAAGCAGTTCTGAAGGCAAAATGGGGTCCAAGGCAGTACTAGCAAGATGCACCTATGCTTCCCGATAGTTTTAACATTTAAAATTTGCAGGCTTGAGTTCCAGCTCGAGTCCCAGCTATCCCACCTTACAAGTGCTTTCCTCTCCAACTTACCAACTTATAAAACAAAGTCCTGAGAAAATAAAGACGGGCAACATCTGCCAGATCAGCATTCAAAGTGATGAGTGATGGGAAGGGAAATTGCAGAGGAGGAAGGATGGGATGGGATGAGAGGAAATGAGTGTACATTTATTTTTTTTTTTTTCCAAAATGGTAAGAAAGTTGAAGAAATGGAAGAAACGTGTTCATACAAGGGGAGATTCTGGTCATCAGTGTTGTCTATTTTTTTCCATGTTCAGCTTTATAAACTGCCATATGAGAGGAGGTTGGTGCTTGCTTTTACAAAAAAGCCCATTAGAAAACACTGAAGCACAAGTCTACACTTTTAAAGACCTACATGCGTGCAGGAATTCACATGAATGGCTCACGGGTCACATGCACCTCTTTGCTCTTTCTCCTTTTCTGTTATTTTTGTCACTGACTCCCACACAGAGACACACACATACACGCACACACACGTAGGTGCTGCTTGTTTCCCAAACACAATATCACACTTTCAGACGAAGACTGTTTTGGTCTCATTTTAACTCTTCCTCTCCATCACTGTGACAAAGGTCATGCTCCAAACACAATGGCTGCTGGCAGCTGGTCGCCTGACTCACCAGTTGACCCTGCAGCTGATCAGATAATTTAACTTTGTTAAAAGACTTCTAAGCAAAACATAGTCTGCTTCTGCTTTTGACAAAGGCAGGAGCTGGACTGTGAAACGTCACTAGCAGACACGGAGCATCGCTTTAACTCACTGAGCAAACATTTACAATAACATAGACTACTCGAACATGTGATCGATGACACGGCCGAGAGGACATTGCAGTTCAACAGTGTGACGTGCTGTCACAACTTTGCTGCTGGTTGGCTTTCAGTCACTTGTGTTGTAGCCTGGAGACTGTAAAAACAAACAAGACTTGTTTGTGAGTTTAAAAGCAGGAAATGCATTACATGTCAAACTAACATCAGATTTCTTTCAGTGAAACTTTCCTGTGATCTTTTCCCGTGCAATGTCCAACTGGATTAGCTATGGAGATACATTTTCTCAGCAAATGATTCTGATTCAAAAGCTATTTTTACACAAGCCGCTGCTGAAAACCTTCCCAAAATACTAAACAAGCTGAAACTGAATTTAGCACATTATGTGGTGGGGGGGGCTAAAGAAATTCAAAGTGAACATTCCCCTCAGGATACAGTCATGATTTTTAAACAGTGTATGACTACATTGCAAAGAAGAAATATAGTAAAGTAGACAAACTTAAAGAAAATAAATGCACCAGCAAAAAGATTAACAGTACTGTATGCGTCAACGAATGCACAAAGCTCTTCACTACGCATTAAGACAAGCTCCATCACCCACTGTTTTCAGACGATGCTTTAAGAGATTCCTTTATCTCCACCTAAACCAGCACAACTAGTACAACAGCTCCGTAGTGTTGCATCTTTTTTTGAAAAACGACACTGAGCTTGGGAAGACAGCGAGGGCCTGAGGGAGGTATGAAAGAGCCGATTGTAAAGTTGAACTAATTAGGAGGCCATGACTGAGAATCTGAGACAAAAAGTGGGGTCAGAAGGTCAAACTGAACCAAGAAACTAAGTGAGTTACATATGAATCAGCTATTGTTGTCTGCAGAGTGGTCTAATTTCATGTTTACAACTGGGTTTCGTGAAAATTATTCACATTTTGATGCTTTCCATGAACCAGAAGTTGTATTCTGATAACTGTCGTATCATTAATTCTACTCCAAAGCGAATTTTGGTGCACCTCAGCAGCACTTTAATCTCCTGAAATATTAACTCAAGCAAAACTTAAACACAACATTTTCACTTGAAAGTTATTTCTTCTGCCAAGGAGGTTATGTGATTGATTTGGGTTTGTTTGTCTGTCCAGAATTTATGGATGGATGTGGATGAGGCAGAGCCTGGCACAGCTAAGGCGTCATGGAGTCAATCCTAATCTAGATCCAGGAATTTTTGGAAGCATTCTTTGCCATTTTGCAATACATCTTCACAATATATCATCTTCATGTGCTTAAGAAAATATGACAAACTAATCCAGATCCAGAGATCCTGGATCCAGGGACTTGTTTCACTGTAGAAGAAATTTCCAGCCTTGGCAGAGCATGCAGCCCTGGACTGGTCTTGTTTTTAAATGTAATTAGTAAGCCATCCCCAAAGCAGATTCAAAGATCACATTCAGCTCTTGTGTGGTCAACCAAATGTTGGTGGTCTGCTGTTGTTTTGATTCCTTAAGTCACAAATTTTGCTTCTCTCTTGTCACTCAGCAGCGTGTGTTCGGCACAGAGTGGTTTGTATTATTTATATGAGGGAATTAGTGAGAGCTGCTGGGACTTCATCAGACAAATGAGTGACTGACCACAGCTATGAGCTAAACAGAGCTGTGTATTGTAAAGCTGATTCTCAATAATCTGAGAGTGATTTGATTTTGTTTGTTTTTTTTGTTTTTTTTAATGTCACTGTGCTGCCTCGTCAAACTGTCATTTTATTGGGCTGACTGTGCCATTGCTGCTTGGGATTTATCTTAAATGTGATAAACGGCTGTGTGGTTGGATATGAATGCAGGACTCGCGAGACAGGGAATGAAATCAAAATTCAGCCCTGTTGCTGGTAATTCACAGGAAAAGAGCAAAACAAAAAACTCAAAAGAGCTGAAATTGAAAACCTGGAGACACAGAGCAGGGAGACACACAACCATGAGGGAGAACACGACGAAGAGAAAGGGGCAACACGGACAATTTATACGAAATGTAATGAGGTGACGGGTAAACAGCTGTGCTATGTGATACTGCAAATTTTGGTATCAATCAGATACCAAGTAAATACAGGGCCAGTATTGCCAATACCAATACCGAACAAGAAGGTTCAGAGATTTTTCATGGAGCATGTTTGAGGTATGTCTTTTAATTTCCAAAAGAAAAAAAAGTTCAATTCACACACAATTCAGTGAGCTATATGAACATAGCAGATAGAAACAAAGCATCGATCCTACCACACTAATATTGGTCCCATACCAATACCAGCCTTGGTATCAATACTAACAATATTTGGATCAATCCACCCACCTCTAGGAAACAGGTTGGCGACACAAAGAGAACAAATCAGGGTAAATGAGACAAAGAAAATTAAACTGGATACAAAACACAAGGTAGAAAAGACCACCAAATTAAAACAGGAAGTAACTAAACAGGCAACACACTCACACATGTGAAACTGACGTGGAAAGACAGAAAGACAACCATGAAGACAAGACTAGGCGAACAGAGTAGGACCAAAAGAGGAAATAGCGAACCTATCATCATCTAAAGCAAAGAACTTAAATGCACCAGAAAATATGAAACACTATAAACAGAAGACCAAAATCATAAATACCTTTTCAAACCCCAAAAGAAATAATGAACTGACAAATGTCAGAACTCTGGGTTCAAGACCCGAGGACCACGACATTAAAGGTTCTCTGAGATTTGGGTCCATAATGTAGATGCAAATATCTGTTCGCTATGTAACGATGCAATGGGGACACATTTAAGGATGATGTCACTCAATGTAAGTTCAAACTTTTTTGCATGACGCTCGGTCCCTTAGTGTTAGTGCATGTTTCTAATGTTAACATGGGTTAAGATTAGAAAAAAAAAAAGATCAAGATTAAGCTTCAAAACAGGACTTCTCTAACCAAAGGGTGACATCACAGTGGCTATGACCACCTTCTATTTACAGTCTGTGGTCTCTGTGCTTACCACATAGATTCCAGCAGCTTTGACAACAACAGTGTTCAGAAACCTGAGAATGAAAAGGGACTGCTATTTATGCTCTTTGTAGAAGAGTCTCTCATTTTGTTTTCCCGGTCTAGGCTGGCCTGTTTTTCACAATTTGTGTTTCCTCAGCACCGTGAAGCAGAATGAGAGACAAGGGAAGTAACATTAGTCGAGTTCCAACTCATTCAATGTATTTAAAATGCTGATGATTGAAGCTTATTTTGCTGGTTTTCTTGGTCGGGGACAGGCGAAATATGGCTGACGATGACATTGTAACTTGCTGACTAATGTAGTAGTAAAAATGTTCGTTTTTATGATGTGAAATATTGTGGAAATGCCCCACTTGCTACAAAAAATGTTAATTTTTGTTGTACACATTATTATTTTTGGCCCTATTACAGCCAATAATCACAAGCGCCACTTTTATGTAATAATTTAATAGGTTCGCTTCACCTCTAAAGGTTATGCAAATGCTAAATAGCTCCGTTATAATTTGATTTCCCCACTCTCTCTTTCTTTCCCGTCCTCCTTTTGTGTCTTTCTTTTGCTACAGGAATGAATCACTGCCATGAGTGGAGCTGAAGTGGCACTTCACTCCAAAAACAAGCAAATCCTTCCCACCCTTTGGTGCTGGCGTTAAAAGAAAAGCTGTTTACAGTCCAGATTCAGGTCACAAATCACTGCTGATGTATGAAAACCTTATGTACATTTGTACAGCTATCCATGTGAAAACTATTAAACCTAACCAAAGGATTACAGACTCACTTAAGAACTGACGCTATCTTCGCTCTTATGAAACACTTTTGAGTCTAGTTGGATAAACTCGGAGACTCTTGGCAGTCTTGGTGGAATTTTTTTTTTCCTTTTGAAATCTTGACAATAATGTTTCCACCAGACATGTAGGATATCTTTCTGTTATGAAACAGCCATGGTCAAACTGCAAAATTGATTAACCCACAAACAGTCTCTTATTTTTGTATTAGTTACTACAGAATTGCACAACCCCTGTGCAGATGCCAAACCTTCTTCTTTTTCTTTTTGAAATTTTTTGTAAGGTCAAACTCAGGCAAAAACTATTTCAGGTATTCCTTATGTCAAAAAACAGTTGTGCAGGAATCAGTGACAAACACTGACTCTCAAAACTGGAAAACATCACAGACAAACAAACACATGACCCCTCCCACAACAAACTGCCTCGGGAAGCATTTTAAATCTAGCACGGCGGGAATAAGTGGACAGCAAACAAAATGCAGACGCACAGGAATGTTTGCTGTGACTCATTAGTGACGCACTATTTGTTGTCGTGCTGCGCTGCAGTGCGCTTATTGTTAAATACTTTGCACATGTTGGTGGAGAAGGACGAGGGGTTCAGGGGAAGGGACAGAGAGAAAGGTTTTGTTGTGAGGCCAAGAGGGTGTTCTCCTTTCCTTTCCTCTCTTCCCTGAAAAGCCCACCCGTCACTCTCCTGGCCTCCCTCCCTCTCCTCTCCAACACCCTTGTTGCTCCTAACGTCTTTCCTGTGCAGGGGAACGATCTGTTCCCACAACGTGCAGGACATGCCTCTTTCTCAAACACACACACAGACCACCAAATCATTGTGATTATTAATTATTAAAAGCAGATCACATTTCAGTAATAGCCTTCCCCTCTTCTTTGAAATAAGATTGTTTGTTTCTGTGGTTTTAAGCTGTTTTTTGTAAATTGAAACTCTCGGGTTTGTTATTGCTCCCTACTCTTTTCCAGAGAACTTCTTACAACACTACAAAGGCTTGCGTCATCACAAATCAACAGGTCCAAGGAGGACAGGTGTCCCATATCTAATGAGTAACAAACTGAAAGAAGGGTTTTTCTGTTTGTCTGTTTAAATCAGGAGCCAGTTCCTGAATAACCAATGGCACTTTGCCCAGAGCTCCCACTAATTAGTAACTCAGATCTGAACTCATATAAGTCTGAGTGAAGCTAAAAATTTGGTCAGTTACAGATTTTAGTGCTTTAGTAAGTTGATATCTCCCACCAGTGTTTGTTATGTAAGCTCCTGGCAAAGCCCACAAAATACCCTGGAAAAACACAAAGTTTGGATTAAACCTTTTGTGTGCACCACGGAGCAAGCAGGAACACAAAGCTTGTTTCCTGTTTGTGTCACACTCAGACCCCTCCCCTCCATTTCCTTCCCCGGGGTTTGATTGTGAACCTGCACCTGCACCTTAAGGCCAGCACAAACGCTTTTAGCTGGCCTCAGCTGGACGCTGAATTCATCTGCAGTACAACAACATGTGGAGAAACAATACAGCCCCTGCTTGAAAATATGTTTGTTTTTCACTGATCCTTGATGGTACACAATGGAAAGTCCAGAATGCCCTCGGATTCCTTTGCATTCTTCCCGGTTAGTGTAGACAATGTACATTTGGTCACTATGATGAATATAACCATCTTATTATGTAGAAGAATGTGAGGAATGTGAGCAGCAGTCCTACTTTCTTCAAAGTATAAAGATTCTGGGTCATGGTGATGAATGTGGCCAAAGAAAAATATGCATTAATACAACAAATCTTTTAAACTTGTTTTATTTGAAAGTGCTGTAGCATAAAACAAAAATGAATCCAGCCTATTACATTTAACATCACAAGAAACGAACACACTAATATATCAGCATCACTTACAAATATATATTTTAACTTCCAGACTCTGCTAGAATACATTGCACGAATATGCTTTGCATCTCTTTCAAGAACATGACAGAAATAATCAGCCCACTTTAAACACTGTTATTGGTCTCTTTTTTAAACTATTTTTTGGCCTTTCTTTAATACAGTAAAGAGTGACAGGAAACTAGAGGGGGGGAACACCTGTGGTAAAGGGCCAGGGGTTGGACTTGAACCCTGGCCAGCTACTTTCAGCCATGTGGCATATCATTGCCTGCACCTCCCAGTGAGCTAAACCAGCACCACTGTTACTGCACTCCACCATCAAATTATTTTATTCTTTAGCTGTTGCATCACAATGACTCCTACAATTTCTCTCTTTGCAAGAGAATCACCACAAGACAGTTTCACACACTCTAAAAATGGTCTTTTTGCAGTTTGGAAGCCAGAGATAGGACCGCCAGGGCCTCTGCTTCTGACTGTCGCCCAGTCAACAAGGCACCGAACCCTCCATGCTCCCTCCTGTGGTTGGTAACACAGGAGAGTGGACCCATGTAGCTGCTTCAATCTACTAAGCCTGGTGGAGCCTCATGGGCTAAGGCCCACCCACCTGGTGCTCACTCACAAGCCCGGGGCTTTGCTCCTGGGTGGTACCCTGGTCACACTGTCCTGGGCAGGGTAGACCGGTCCCTTGGTCTAATGGTCATCACCCTACCAGGAGCAAATTGCCCCTGGTGGGATCACTGAAACAACCCCTCATCCACCAGAAGGTGGTGTTTCAAAGAGGGAATCTGTTGTGCTGAGTGTAAAAGCAAAAATGTTGATTTATGCTTTTACCCTCACCTATTATCACGAACTCTGTGTAATGACCAAAAAAATGAGAATTCAGGCCCAAGTTATGGAAATGAGCTTCCTACAAAATCTAGCTGGGCTCTCCTTTAAAGATAGGATGAGGAGCTCTGTCATCTGGACTAAAGAGGCTACTCCTAAAAGAAGACAGTTAATGTGGTTCAGGCATCTGAATAAGATGCCTCCTGTGAATCACTGCAGAACCTACAACATAACCTACACAACTGGCCAGTGCTGCTAACAGCATTCATGCTTGTGCATGGTGAATTATTTGTTAAATACCTTGTGGCTGTGAATCTGTGGTTTTCTAGCAGCCATTTGTTTCTATCTTGCCAGCCAAGATAGAAACAAATAAAATGGTGGGACTCTTTTTTCCCCTCTTGGGTCCCTTCTCTTTGTTGTGCTCAGTTTTTGTCCCACAAGTTTTTCCAATTCTCTGAACATTCTCTCATGTCTGTTCTGACAGTTTTTGCAAACTCTCTGCAGGAATTTGCTGACATGTCAGAGGCTTTGGTTATTATTATTCATATATAGGTAATGAGTATTATTCTTTCACTGATTAACTGAAAAACTGCAATGAAGAAGTAGCTGGAGGGGGATGCGTTGGAGGAATCAACAACACTGATGAGGAAGGCCCATGCCAGGTTACTGTGTATGTTACATCCTGGGGTCTCACAGAGGTATAAATCCCATGTGAGGCTGAGGTCTTGTGAGATCCCCACACCACCTGAAACCAAAGACATGTTGCTTTACTAGTTCTGGCTGCTGACAGCTTGTTTCTTTTTTTTAAGTTACTCGGACTGATGGTTACCATTTAAAGTGTCACACTCTTATAATTCTCACCATCTAACAACTGCAATGGACTCCCCTTCACAGAGTAAAAAAAAGAAAAAGAAAAAGAAAAAAAGATTTATTTACTGGAAACTAGTGTGTACTGATATATGGTTTTTTTTTTTAAATTATTATTATAAATTTAATTCCTAACTTTAATAATGTCCATGTGAAATATTTAAGACTGTCAGAGTATGCAATCTGATATCCAGGTAATGTGATTAACATAATGTGTGTGCATGTGTGATAAGAGACAATGAACAAACAGGAGAATCCACTTTAAGTGTGACTTATTTGTACAGATTAACACCAGCTGATGCTGGTTCTAAACACAGTATTTCACTCAGTCAGACAGTTGTTTTAGTTTAAAGGCCAAAGTTCTGCTGCAGGCAAGCGAGAGTGCTTCACGCCTGAACTCAGTCCTGTTTAAAAGGTGTGATCGAGTCAGGCTCCTTCTCCTTCTGCTCTGCACAACAGTGTAGCTGTCACAAAATCCCTTCACTTACCTAATGGTTCACCATTAGGTACCGCTGACACTTTCATGTTCTCCAAAGCGACTGGGGTTTTGAGTCTTGTTTTCCATTTTAAGTGTTGATTGTTTGCTTTTGTTCTTCTCACTGCTGGGCATCAAAATTACTAAGGGACAGGTTGTAATTTGGGTTATTTTTAAACTTTAGACTTCCATCTAAAGCCAAGACTGCCGGACTTTTCTTTATTTCAAAACATGACTGTATTCTGTAATAGGGGGTCGTGAAGCTCTTCGAAGTCAGAGTTCAGTGAGTCCACAGGTTGTTTTTAGAGTATCTGAGTTACTGTGACTGATTCATAATCCCGTGTAGTAAATTCAGTTTTAGTTAAAAACACTCTGAAAACAGAAAATACCTTAGAATCCAATTTAGTTTGAACATGTAGCAAAGCACACACACATACACTCACTACAGACATTCACTTTATTCCCTCCCACTAAATCCAGTGCCACATCTGCAGACAGTGTAGGAGTGGTTTACAGTAAAACCACCGGAGCTACAGTGAAATTACAGAAGTAAATCAAACCATTCACAGACTGTGCTCCCTCCCAGATGCATCTTTACTTTTGTTTTTAGTAAGAGCGTGGGCAGCTCACATCCCACCTCAGACCTCTATTGGGTTAACAGTTTATTGGTAGGATGAGGAGGTAGTGGGCACTTTGTGCAGATATGGAGCTGAAAGAAAAGCAGAAGTGCCTACGCGGTGTATTTAAAAAAGGTTACTTGAATATGTGTTTTACTGCCTCCTTTTAAATATTTAGGCTTCACGGGTCGTCAGCTTTAATTAGATAGTAAACAGGGACATGAGAGGAGGGATAATTGAGAACAAGCAAACCAAGTAGAGAGAGTGAGTGAGTGGAGAGAGATGTGACCTCCTTCAGAGTGCAGAATAAGGCCACAACTACATTTCTTTGAAAACAAAGCTGTATTAATCTGTTATTTTTATTCATTTCTTCATACAGGGGCTTTTTGGTTTTGCAAAATTCACCCAAATAAGATTCCAAAGAAATGCAAATCACTGCTGTCTGTCATGGTCACACAGAAAACCTAATGACAAAGCACTTTAAGAAAGAAGAACACTGAGAAAGTTATCTTACCTATCTGTAAAGTGGAAAAACAGACAGTAAGGTCACTGTAAGGTCAGCTGTGCAAAAGTCTTGAGACACTCCTCATTTCTTTATATTTTACTTCTAAGGAGCCAGATTTTCTTGTAATCTTTTAAAATTGGTCTTGAGCAATAGTTCTCTGAGCTTTCAAAAAGTTTTCAATGTTTTTCACTCATTTTCAGTCGAGTCCTTGTACCTGACCATTTTCAGAACAATGTTTTTTGTTTGTTTGTTTGTCAAGCCATTTATCACTGATGTCTGAATCATTCACCCATGAATCATTCAAGCATAAAAAAAGGACCTAATTCAAGGGATGAAGCAGTGTTGCGTCCACACAAAACAAACAACAAAGAACCAATTTTAAATTGTTTCTTTAGGCACTTTGTTATGAGCAGACTGTCACAAAAACATAATTTGTTCCCATTTCTTTAGCTGAATCTATGAAAAATGCCAAAGATAACACAGTTTGACAGGCACAAAATAGCATTTTTGCACCAAAGTGCTATTAGCCAGTTCTGGTATATCTTAACGTGGTGTACAGTGTGTCCTTAAAAATTCTGAGGAAACTGGACAAGAAGGACAAAGAAGAAGTGGCAGATCTAAAAAACTATCAACAGCAGATGAACAACATCTGAAACTCATGTCCTTAAGAAGTAAGAAAAAACAAAGCAAAGATCTAACAGAGCACTTGAGAGAGGCTCCTGGCCCTTCAGTTGATCCATCTACTGTTCACTAAAGTCTCATCAGAAATGGTCTCAGTGGTAGGATGGCTGTCAAAACATAGTTCGTAAGGAAGAGAAATGGGAGAAAAGGCTGAGGTATACAAAAGTACACAAGAACTAAACTGAAAATTAGGGCGGGGTCTCAAACTTAAATGAGCTGAGGGCCACTGCTGGCACTGTCATCTCATTGGAGGGCCACTTTAGTGTTCAAGAAGTACAACCCCCCCCCCCC
>VVHJ01064898.1:11671-27073 GCA_015107715.1 Tylochromis polylepis
GTCTCAGAGCTATGTGTCTGTGTGTGTGTGTGTGTGTGTGTGTGTGTGTGTGTGTGGAATAAGCAAACAAATAGTGCTTACATAAGATGACTGATCTAAGCTGCTTGCAGAGAAATGGCTCAAGGAAAAGTAAACCCTTTGTAAACACACACAGACTTGCATGCTCAGTAAATGCATGGGATTTGACTTTTTGTATTAAGAGTGACTCATATTATGGGAGCCTAGAGTGTAAGATATGTTTTTAGTAGCTTATTCCTCAGGGGACCACCCCACTCTGCTGGCTAATCGGGAATCGCCTTCATTAGAAATCTGAAACTGATACAAAACTTAAACAGCTCTTTGCTCACATGGGTAAATAAAGCCATCCAGCAAAACAAAGACCTTGGATGAAATCTTTATACATCGATGTATCATATTGCCTCCTAGCATTATCAGTGCATTATCAATACACTCGCATTATTTTTAAAAGAAGCATTCATTTATTCTACATCAATCCCCTGCCAGTTTGATTCATCAGAATTACTAGTTCATGACTTTCTGCAGTGAAACTTAATGAGAACTGAGTAAACTAACCAGTCCTTAGTCTTTACTAAAATTATATAACAATACAGTTCAAAAATAAGAAAGTTGTAGATTGCCCCTTGTGAATGGGTGAAGGTTTTTTTTTCACCTGACTTTTCCTCACTTTTCAAATATTTAGTTATTGGCAGTTAAAAATACCAATAGATTGGGAAGTGGCTAAAATCAGCCACTAATATTGTCCTACCAATAAATTAGTCAGGCTCTTATCATGATGTTACTCTTTGATGCCCACCGCTGCTAAAGGATGTTTGTAACAGGGTTCATTCAGAAAAACCTTTGCTCACATAGCATCTACCTTGTGATGCTTACCCTGATTTGTTTCTCTCACATGTCAGCAGTGAGAAGTGCTGAGAAGTCAGGAAGAAGAAGGGGACTCTGCTGCCCCTGTGTGGCGATGTATCCACATTGCATTTAATTATTGCCACTTGTTAAATTCTTCCCATTGCTAGAATACATACTAGGTTCTGCTGCATTTGTTGGATGTTTATTCTTGATACTAATGAGCTAATGTGTTTATCGGTGTGTGCCTCTGCAGGGGGATTTGCGGGGCTATCTTTCTCAGCAGGATTGGATGTTCAGAAATGCTGAGTTGCTGCAGCTGCAGAGGATGGCCTGTGAAATTGCTGCTGGTGTCACTCACCTTCACAAACACAACTTCCTGCACAGGTAGCACTTCAGAGCTGCAACACTTTAGCTAGCTCTCAGTTTTGATCCACTAAGCTAAACGTTGTGCTTTTCCTTCCACTCAATACAGCTGGTGTTTCAGGAAATGCTTTTCTGCCTAGCTGTCACTGACAACTAGACAGAAAAGCATTGTATTGACTGTATAATCAAATTGCATGCTCCAGTTGTATTTTAATGTTAAAAAAGATGAGTAGAAATGTTGGTGATTTTTATTTAATGAATGTACTTGGCTAAAATATTTATTCTAAAATCCCAATATACTAAAATGACTGAAAGTATGTGCGCTTATTATTTTTAATGTTTATTTTATAGATACATTTTACTAGGTACATACCACCAAGTATCCCTTGGTGAGTACTTAGTCATTAACATTCTATAATAGTATTATAAAGACAAGGGTCAACTATTAGTTTTACTTTTGTGCTGACTGCCCAGCCACTCTAAGGAGTACCAGTGGTGTCCAAAAATGGTGTTCACAGCAGAGAAGGCTGCGTTTCATTTTCACCCCAGTCTGTACTGGATGTCTGGCTGCCTGCCAGTAGGGGTACAAGGGGTGTTGGGAACTCGGGGAACATACGATGCTCAGCTCATCAGCTCTATTTTGCCTGCTCAGAATAAGCTCAGGGGGTTCCAATTACACAGCTCCCATGCATTGCCACAGTGTCAGCTGTCCACTGCCAAAGGGATATGATGATTCTGCTTTTTGCATGTAAGTAGATAGCCTCATATTGGGCGTTGTGTTTTAATCCTTGTTACTACTCAACTAGAGTTCTACAAGCCTGTTCTCATGTGAACTAATTTATTCTCCAGTTGTAAAAATGTTTGTGGCACTTTTAACCACAGAATATTAAAAAAAAGAAAAGAAAAAAAAGTATCACCAACTAAACAACACTGCGCACAGACACATGCTGGCAGAAATGACAGAGAGGATGGTTATGGAGCAGTACCATGTGCTGTGCACACCGTATCCAAAGCTGAAACCTCAGCTTTGCAATGCAAGGGTGAAATGGGACCTGTTACAGAATAAAATGCATGCTGTACTGTGCGCCATGAATAGATTCCCAATAAGAAGATGAGGACAGGGGTGTTTAGGGCATTCTAAGACACTTTTGTTCTTTCTCATTGGGGTTTACCCTATTTTTGATTGTATTATTCTACTATAGAGCATTTTTTCCCCCATCAGTTTTAATAATCTTGTGTTAATGTTTAATAAAATCACTTTTATAATAATATAAAAGCGGAAACATCTAATTTAATCCAGTGCCAAATCACAGTAGTGATCATCTTGAAATGCTTCATATTGTATAGTAAGGACCCTGTGATGATAGGTAGGTAGGGTTTCTATCTATCTAACTGCTTGCACAAAATAAGTTTATTTTCCTGTAATCCAGGGTGTATTATGCTATGTTTTCCTCCCGCGTTAGTCGAAGCTTCCTAAATGATCAAATACCCTTTGCCTGACCAGTTGCAGTGCTATGTTTGACTGTGGGTTTTATTTCCTGTTTCCTGTTTACATTGTATTTGACAATTTTTCACAAATACATGTTTTGTTTTTTTGGGGGAGAAAAGTTATTTTCATGCATTATCTCTAAAAGATCTTTGTCAGTTTTTCTTGGACTCTGCATTTATTGACTGGATTAGGTTACTAGATTATATTGTTCTTTCTGTATTAACAATGACACTTAAATACAAAAACATATTAGTTATGTTGCTTTTTCTGCTGGCAACCATGATACCAAATTGCACAAGTGTCAGTATGGATGGTATGGTATGGAAGCGATCACTGCTGTGGCATGCATTAACCTTGTAGGGTTAAGATACTGGACTTGCTTCCTCACTGCTGTGTTACTGTATGTTGGGCCGTCAGCCAGTAGCAGAGGACAGGGGACAGGAGAGTTTAAAATACAGCTCCATTTATCTTACAGGGGTTTCAGTGGGTCTGACAGTAGGTGGGCCGTGTGCACGCAAGAATACTTGTGTCAGCAGGGTTTGTCATTGGGTGGGTAAAAAGGACTTGGAACTTGTGGACAGCGAATGCTGCAGGGCTAGAGGGAAACCAAAGCCTGCCTCTTTAGTCAGTGTGAATGAACTACCATATGGCTGTTTAATGAACAGACAGAGTCTCAAGAGCTTGTGACGCCCTCCTCTGGCAGACTAACAAAAAGTCTGCACAGCCTGTGTTTCCCTCTAGAAATCATATCCTGCTGCTGGATGCACAGTCAGGAATAGTCCCCACAGCTTGCTGCAGTGTGAAAGGCAGATAAAATAAGAAGGCCCCTGTTCTAATTTACTGTAAATGTTTAAGTCTTTTGTGATCCTTGCCAAACTCTCCTGACTTGATTCTTGTTGATAATTTTGCACACCTTTCTTTTTTTATACTCCCAAATGGCCATTCAGGCATATGCTAAACAAAACCGAATAAGATAAATCATTTCATTAGTGATGGCCTCATGCTTCCTTCCTAATCTGTGAATGCTGTGATAATTGTGAATTTGTCTTGAATGTCTTCACCGCTCAGAATGTAATGCTGATGTCTTTGTCTACGCTCCTATAGTGATCTAGCACTGAGGAACTGCTACCTGACTGCAGACCTCACAGTCAAAATGGGAGACTATGGAATTGGACCCTGCAGATATAAAGTAAGGAGAAACCTTGAGTGAGATGGATAAACGTGTTAAAAGTGCAAAGAATAAAGCATTATATGAATGGATGAATACGCATGAAGTCATTTGAGTGGTGAGTAAGTAGGCAAGCACTCTTTAAATACAAGTCACTTTTAGTTACATTTCTAAAATCTGGCTATTTTTTGGCTGAAGTCAGTGCTTGTGCAACCAGCTCCACTGACCAGAGGGAAAATAAACAGACTTTATCAGAGGCTGTATGCGTTTCCTTTGATCAACTATATATTTCGCTCAAGAATTAATACTGTCCTCTCATGTAACGTGACATGCTGCATATGTCAGGAAGCTCTGTCTGCTGCATTCCTTTAATACTGCTGATCTGTCAGTTTGGCTGTCTGAATTTAATACTCATGATATAAGATCACCCACTAGATCTATTTCTGTAAAGAAAGGGGGAGGCAGTGCAAGAATGCACCGCCTCAATGAGAGCTAATAAATGTTTTATTGGAAAAATTAAAAATATTGTGTAACAGATGGTTTTTAAACTGTGCTACTATAGGAGGATTACATCATCACAGAGGATGATGTGTATGCACCCCTTCGTTGGTTGGCCCCTGAGCTGGTAGGCGAGCGCCATGGTGGCGTAATTACTATGGAACAGACCAAGCCAAGCAATGTGTGGTATGTACCAGATTTCAGCACTGCACTGACACTAGAAGGCATTTCAAAAACTGACTCACTCGTCCACGTTCACTTGCTGTCATTAGAGGAGTTAACCTGGATCTGTTTTTAAAAAGCACCCTTGAAGCACAAGGAAAGAGTTTGAAGTTAGTTTTAAAACTCCTGATTTAGTCTCTCAAACAACTGTGTTAATGGGTTATAACAGATATTCTAAGTAGAGCCAAATCAACTATAGTTCAAATATACATATGATTTATTTTTGGAATAAAACAATGTAAAGTATCATGGTAAATGATTACTTACAGTTTTGCTAATGTTCAGCAGATTAAAACGATGACTTACAGTTATTGTACTACTGCCTATCTTAGTCAGGACAATCTTACAAATGATTTTTTTTTCTCAAGTCATATTTTCCTTATTAAATAAAGGTTAAATTAAAAACAAAGTGCTTTCAAAGTCAAACAGTGCTTCTTTGTACAAAAAACTAATTTCCCACTGAATACAACTATGTTGAGATTCTAAATGTTTCCTGAGGTAAAGAGAAAGTTAATATTTATTATGTAATCCCACAGCCACACTGAATCCACAGCATATACACTTTCCAGCCACTTTATTAGGTACTGTTTAAGGCAATTATCTAATCATATCTAATCAGCCAATCACATGGCAACAACACAATGCATTTAGTCATGTAGACATGGTCAAGAAAAGTTGTTGAAGTTCAAACCGAGCATCAGAATGGGGAAGAAAGTGACTTTGAATGTGGTATGTTTGTTGATTCCAGATGTTCTGGTCTGAGTAGTTTGGAAACTGCTGGTTTTCCACGCAGTCTTCTCTAGTGTTTACAGAGAATGTTCTGAAAAAGAGAAACTATCCAGTGAGCGGCAGTTCTCGGGGCGAAAATACCTTGTTGATGCTAGAGATCAAAAGAAAATGAACAAACCACTTCGAGCTGATCGGAAGGCTGCAATAATTTAAATAACCACTCATGACAACAGAGGTATCCAGGAGAGCATCTCTGAATACACACCACATTGAACTTTGAAGCAGATGGACTACAGCAGCACAAGACCACACTGCATGAATTTGGTGTAAATATGTCTGCATGGATCCATCCTGGCTTTTATCAAAGGTTAAGGTGGTGTAATGGTGTCAGGGATATTTTTGGAGCACTTTGTGTGCCAACCAAGTATTGTTTAAAGGCTGCAGCCTACCTGAGTATTGGTGCTGACCATCTCCATCCTTTTATGACCACAGTGTACTCATATTATGATGGCTGCTTCCAGCAGGATAACATGTGTCACGAAGCTTGAATCATCTTAAACTGGTTTCTTGAACTTGACAGTGAGTTCACTGTACTCAATTGGCCTCCACAGTCACTGGATCTCAATCCCATAGCGCACCTTTGGGATGTGGCGGATCGTGAAATTTGCATCATGGATGTGCAGCCAACAAATCTGCAGCAACTGTTTGATGCTGTCATGTCAATATGACCAAAATTTATGAGGAATGTTTCCAACACCTTGTTGAATTGATGTCACAAAGAATTAAAGCAGTTCTGAGGCCAAAAGGGGGGTCCAACCAGGTATTAGCAAGGTGTACCTAATGAAGTGTCTGGTGAATGTATGGCTCGTGTGTAGCAGAACGTATCTTTTACCCTGGACACATAAGCAGTGCACGTTTTGTGTAGGGATTTGTGAACCACAGTCGAAACATGAACTCTCACTGTGATATTAAGTTGATCTTTAGCTACTGCACTCAGCACAGCGCTGTGAAAATTGAGGGTTTTTACCAATTTTGTGTGAAACTGGTAAATGACTACCTATAGACAATAGTTGACTCTGTAAAGTTACTGAAGTTACGTCGTCTGGTACCGTACTAACAAAAATAATGCTGATGCTGGTATATTTAATAAAATGTAAGCACTTTATGAACCATTTCTGTGTAAACTTGGCTATGTTGTGGATTCATATAGAAAATTAATCTAGTTTTAGAAATGTAAAGCAGATACCTGTGGCACATATGCATTACTTACCCTTCTAGTACAACAATTTTTTTTTTTTTAAATCCTCAATTGTCTGTAGGGCATTGGGGGTCACATTATGGGAGCTCCTTGAGAATGCTGCTCAGCCGTACCCACATCTGTCTGACCGAGAGGTTCTCAACCATGTGATCAAGGAGCAACAAGTCAAGCTGTTCAAGCCACAACTGGAACTTCCCTACTCTGACAGATGGTGAGTCCCTGGAAGATGGCTATTTAAGCAGCTTGCATTAAAATGTTTAAATTTAAAACTAATGGCATTACTAAAATTATTAGGCTGTTAGAAATATAAAGGGTCTAATTTTTATTTTCTCTGTAACTGTAGGTATGAAGTTTTGCAGTTCTGTTGGCTGTCTCCAGACAAGCGGGCCACAGCAGAGGAAATACACCGTCTGCTCATCTATCTGCGTATGCAAGGCCAGAAGGACATAGAAGAAGATTTCGAGCAACGCTGGGATGCACTGAAGCCTAACCCCACTATGCGGCAGACCACTGTTAGCCATTCCTCCTTCCCAATCTTGGAACAGTTTGCTGATGATGCCCTGAGACAAGAAATAGATGAAATTCTGACTGTGACTGAAACAAGCAAAGGTCTCAGCTTTGAGTATGTTTGGGAAGCGGCTAAGCATGACCACTATGATGGTAACCATGGACGTTCAGGCGTAGACACAACACTAAACTACCACAGCATGTTCTTTCCTGTTTCCAGTGAAGATATTCAGGCTCATTTCCCTGATCCTTCAACCAGCGCAGCAGGAGTAGAAAGTGGGAACACTCCTTCAGGATTTCCTGGGATCTTACCAGTGTTTGACGCTCAAAAGCCATCTAATGGGAATGAATATTATATCCAACTAGAAGAGCAAGGGGAGAGCACTGTTGAGGAAGATGGGAACAGAGAACCAGATATGGGCTTTGGTTCAAGCGGGCAAGACTTTGTTGTGCTCCAAGATGTGCGGCTAGATGAGTCAAGCACAGATGCCGACTTTTTCCACCAAAGTATTGACTCAAAGGATTCATATTTACCAGACAGCCACATCTGGTCGTCTCTTGAAAATGACAGTCCATACCACACCAACATTTTCACAGAAGATGGGTCAAAACAAGGAGACTCGCCTTCCTGGAGGCAGAACTTTATGGAGCTTCCAGAGCGCAGCGGAAACCCTTTCCTTGAAGGGGCAGCTTTAGAGGGTGAAGCAGTGAATAGAGATGGAAGCTATGGGGATGCTTTTTTAGGGGAACCCACTCAGCTGGTGAATTGTGTGGAAGCAAAGGATGAAAACATAAATGGAAAAAGTCTTTTGAGTACTGAAAAACTAGCAGATAATTTTATGTTTCTTAAAGATCAAACCCTAATGAAGGAGGGTTCTAGTTTCTTAAGCCCACAACCGAATTTTCTTTTACCTGGTTTAGCCCACGAACCAGAGGAAGCATTCAAAATGAATTCTTGGGATAAGCTTGACTCATTAGGCAGCTTAAATACAGCAGACACTTATTTTAAATCGGCAGCAAGTAGCACATCCTCAAGACACGAACTTCTAGACTCTCCAAGTAACAGTTTGGGGGAGTTTTGTCAGTCTCTAGAAAATGAGACACTGGTGCCTTCCATTACAGTGGTCACAGAAGATGACACAAGCAACCAGCTGCCAGCTAGAAATAGTTCTTCCATAGAAGACCTTGGTCTGTTGCAATCCTCAAACAGAGGTGTGGACTCTGGTTTTGATTCTACCTCAGAGAGGTTTGAGGTTCTCATCAGTCACACTGATGACCACACCACTGCAATATCTGACAGTGCCAATACAGATTCTTTGTGCACAGATGCCAAAATTCCTAGCCTTGAAGATGACCTTGGAACCTCAAAGGATGATACTCAGCCCATAGAAAGTAAAATGCCTGAACTCCTGCCAGCTCAAGTATTATCTTCAGATAACGGACACAGTGAAGACCTAACAAGTAATGATTTGTTGAGTGAGCTAATTGAGGATGCAGATATAGAAATGGAAACCACTTTATCTGATCATGAAGAATCATTTATGGATACCAATGGGCATCCTCATGATAGAGCCTCTCTCCTGGTGTTAGGTCCATCTTTGGACCAGATCAGCCAGGACAGTTTATTGGAAGACAGTATGTCCACCACTGTTCCAACTGTAGAGAACTTTGCTGAAACACCAGACTCATTAGACTCTCTTGACATACACAGACTTGGAGAGCAAGGAGATGAACTGAATGCTCAAATAGCTCAACACAAACTCCAACCTCCGTACAGGATATCAGACAGTGGTTATGAGACTGAGAACCTGGAGTCTCCTGAGTGGAACTCTCAGCCAAATGTCCAAGATTCCTCTCCTGTAAAAAATGGCTTGAGTGTTACCAAAGAAGAAGAGGAGACAGAAGAGCTCACATCTTCGGCAAGTCTGGTTCCGCCGAAAATCATAATCTCCGAAGTAGAGGGTGTGCCAGATACTCACAGTGAAGATCCCAGTGAGGGAGAACAGCCAGATAATGAAGGTCCTGCTGAGGAACCAGTTATGGGAAATAATTACAGAGACTCTGCATACTTCTCTGACAATGAATCAGAACCTGAAAAGAAGTCTGAAGAAATAACTGCAGGTGGTTCTGTTGAAGACACATGGCTGAGGAACTCTACTGACGAGGTTCCCAAGGCTTCTGGAGGTCCTGCACTGGAGGCTTACAAGGAAAAAGATATTGACTCTTTATTTTCTCTACCTGCTGAATCACAAGCCAAGGATGGAGAAACACCTGGTGCTTATGTTAAGGAGATGGGTCCAGTAGCAGATTCAGATATCACAGAAAATTGTGAAAACCAGGTGGTCGAGTCTACCAGCAGCTATAATGAAGCTGGAATTAAACCAGAGGTTTTCAAGGACACAGCATTTACTGACCACCTGGGCCCTTCTAAAGGTCTAGAAACCTCAATACTTCCTTCTGTTGCCCCAGCAAAGCCAGGAACAGAGAGTGTAGTTCACGCTAAACTCACCAGAACAGACACCAGTGATGGTCATAAAATAAAAGAGCCGGATGTGGAGGGGCGTTACCTGGGGAGGCGGGATGGGTCTGGGTTAGATGGGCAAGAAGATGGCGTAGATGCAGACGAGGAGGATGAGAACAGCGACGACTCAGATGATGACATGCGCGCGTACCAGCTGCACAGCTCTAGCTCAGAAAGCGAGGATGAAACCGTGCACACGGTGCCGGTTGTTATCTCGGACGACAGTAGGGCAAAGAACCTGAAGAGCTTGTTAAAACCCACGTCCCTGAACATCGGAGCATCATCTTTCCCGTTTCCTGCAAGGTTCGGTGCGGATAACTCCAAAAGAGCCGTGTCTTTCTTTGATGATGTCACTGTCTATCTGTTTGACCAGGTAAAATTTTAGTCTGTAATCTTCATTTTCTTAGTTTGCAGGGGGAAACTGGTAATATGTCTTAACTGAATTAAATCTTATTTAGGAGACTCCCACCAAGGAACTGGGTGACCACTCTTTGGATTCAGACAGTCAGGTACCACAGTTCAGCAGCTCTGCGCCCACTGCCAGCTACCTGAACCGCTTTGCCAACTCTGAAAGCTCAACAGATGAAGAAGGTAATGCCCAAAGTCAGCAATAGAAACCTCTGTTTGCACAAAGCATGTGTCTTGATTCACTGATTAAACCCTTACAGGTGGTGGTTTTGAGTGGGATGATGACTTCTCCTCACCTGCACCCTCCTTCCTGTCCAAGACGGGTAAAGATGCGGTATCCAAGGCAAGGTCCTCATCTGCGGCATCATCGTTTTCCTCTCCGGCCCCTGCAGTAGGGTCCATGCTGGAGACCAGCTGGACCAGCTCCTCAAGCTACTCCCGTTTTTCCATCTCACCAGCCAGCATTGCCAGCTTTTCCCTTACCCATCTTACCGACTCTGATATCGAACAAGGAGGCAAGTAAAGCAGACCAAACTGGTATAATTTTGCATAGTCTTGAAGAGAGAGTTCAATATTTTAGGAAGATATTGTCCATGTCTGTGGAGTAAATACGAAGCTTTAATGAAACCTTCCTCACACAAACCTACCAGGGACCTGAGTCGTCTCCTGATCTTTCACATTAGACCAATTTGTAAACCACTACACTGTACAGCTACAATGTGCCACATATATGCATCAAATTCACAAACTTTAGAGCTTTAGAGCTGCACATTTTTACTGAGCCCAGCTAGTCTCGAATTGCAGTCTTGGTTCTAAGTTAAGCTAACCAATATGAGTCCATTGCGTTCTTAATTTTATTATATGTATTCAAGTGTCTGGATATATTAAGATTATGTTTAATTTGATGTCCACCATTATCATCAGAGTTTACATGAACAATGGTCATGTTTTCAGAGGTTTTACCAGATGACTAAACTTTGTCTTTGTTCACACCAGGAAGCAGCGAGGACGGAGAAAAGGACTAGGGTACTAAATGAAGGGACCGTTTATCTTCACACTACTGCGAAATGAAGCTACTCTCGCACTTTTTTGGGAGAACAGCTGAATAAGGACAACAGACGACGCGGTTTGTGGGGACAAACTGCAGATGCTTCTCTCAGGCAGAACTATTCTCAGCGGCGTGGCCATGAGAACAAAAGGCTGTAAACGGACATTAAGCAACTAAGACGGACGAGGCCCAGTCCCAGTCTGAGCCACATCACCTCTCCAGCGCCGTGTGTGTGTGTGTGTGTGTATGTATGTGTGATTTTTAGTTCAGTGCAATTAAAATGTTTTGGGGAGGGAAAACAAACTAACTAACTGACGTAGCTTCTAAATGTTTGCTTTAATGCCTCGTCATGCGCATTCCAGGTGTTTGGCTGCTTCTTTTTGTTGTGTGTAAGTGCACTCCTTTTCTAGGACTTTTGCTTCACCAAAAAAGAAAAAAAAAATTAATTTAATTAAAAAAAAAAAAAAAAAATCAACCCAATGGGCTGGTAAACGTATCACTACAGCCAAACAGGAATAAGCTCTTTGGTTTCACACACACCTAAAACTGACAGCTTAATTTGTTCACTTTGCTCCTTCATGTCATGCGATTATTCCCTTGATTGCCTTTTATTTTAAAAGGATTTTTTTTCTTTAAAAATAAAACATAAAACTTCCTGTTAAGTTTAATCACAGTCTCCTTTTTGGAGGGGGAAACCATGTGTGTTGTCTTTCTGTAGCAGCATTTGAATAAACAGGTTGTAACTGCTGTAGGTGCAATCCATGCATAGGATGACTGGAATACTACACTACAGAGGCGACACACTGTATTGTCCTTTATGTTTTAAAGGAACATGTATAGTAAGCTGAGTCATAGTTTGGAGAAATGTCGGTAAGAATTGTGGGATTGTCATATCAGTTGTTAAAGGGGCGACCCAACTGTAAGACAGTTGTGATTAATAACTTAAAACAAGTTGTTGTTGTTTTTTCCTTTTGTAAAGCTTTATTTTATCCTCGCGAATGTGCAGGAAGTCGCTTGGATGGTTGTCTCGATCACATTGTGGCTGGGTCTCATTCCAGTGCCTGATGACGCTGAAAAGACAGCTGCACTCCTCGACTGATGATCACTACAAGAAAAAAAGTTTAATGGGATGATGTTTAAAAAAAATTAAAAAAAAAAAAAGCTGGAAATGTTTATTTTTAAATGTAAGGATGAAGAAAATGTTATGAGCTGTTTGTAATCAAATGTGCAATGAATTGGTTTGAATCTGAGTTTGTAGGACAAGCTGACGAGCGTGTGCAGGGACTTTAAGCTTCACAACAACTCACTAATAGAACAACGACAACAAAAAACTCAACGCTGCTGCTTTTATAAACCTGGGCGTTATGGGATGAGTTGTTTGCCTTTTAATTTTTTTCAGCTTTGTGTCAAACTTAACCATTTCGGATGGCATTTCCATCTTAAATGACCCTTCCGGTTCAGCTGCTGTCTCTGAGTCTTATCATTTGCGGGGCCGTACGTCCAGGGGTGTGCGTTCATCGCGATCGGTTTCCGTATAGAAGCGCAATGCAAATGGTTATAGATGAAGATAGGCCTTCCTCCTGGCGTTTTTATGTACAGCTTTAAAATCTATTATTTGAAACTGTAGGTTATACAGTTAAGGCTTTTCTTTTAATTGACCTTGAATATTTTGTCGCTGATGACGAGATGAGAAGCTGTACTTCACCCATAATAGCTAGATGTCCGTCTCACCTGCCCCATACAGAAGACACTGTATCCCAGACAATGTTATCCTCTGTTTAAAAACCAGCAGCCTGTGCTTCAGTTAAACTTGAACATCTATTTAAGGAAATCTTGTTTTATTTCACTACAGTATACATTTGCTTAATCTTGCACATTTGAGAAATGTAACTTAATGTTGAACTGTACTGATGTGTATATAAATGTTAATTTTTCTGTTTTGTCTGTAAATGATGGGAAATTATGTAATTGAGTTCTAGGTATGAGGTTTCATTTTGTAACTTAAAACTGAGTTGAATCAGAGGAACATATCACAGTCATCAGCTACGAGCAGTTAAATTAAGACAAACAAGCAGACGTGAAGTCATTCTGTCCTTTAAACTTGTAGAATTAAAAAAAAAAAAAATTTTTACTTCATATTGATCATGCTTAGTGTGATTGAAATGTTTATAATTACACTGTTTAATATAAAAATAAATGCAAATGGACTTCTAATCAAGGTTTCTGACTCATTGTTTTCAGTGGATAATCATGTTTCTTTCATTTTCCTTTTTTTTTTTGTTGTAAATGTTGAGAGGTTTAATCAGTCGGGTGGATAGCAAGCAAGGAGTGAACGCTGGCAACCAAGGTCAGGATGTGGGATGTAAACATTGTGGTAGGAAGGAACAAACATTAGTGTAGGATGAAGGGAGCCACTTGGATGTGGAGAAGATTAATACATTTAATTGGATGTAAAGCTAAACTGGAGCTATGGGCAGGCTGCACAGGTAGTCTTAAGGCTTCAAGTAGGGTCAGATGCCTCGACTTAAACACATGGAAAAGTGTTATCACTGGATTCTGCAGTCCTGTGGAGAAAAAAAACAAATCCCTGCCCCTTTTAATTTCTACAGGAGGAGTAAGGGGCAGGGTAGCAGCCAGGTGCTGCTGATCAAATGTATTTAAGTGTGAGAACCTTAAGTACATAAAAGCACATGTTTTTGGTAGTATGTGGTTCTGCAGTACTCAGTCTTCCCAGGAGTGGACTTTCCAATAAATTCATCCTAAGGTCAGACCTTACAATGGTCAGAGAAACGGCAAAAAAGCCAAAATAAATTCAAGAGCTACATATCCGACTCTACAGGCCTCAGTTACCATGGTAAAGGTTCAGGATGATACACTTGTGAAAAAGACTGAACAAACATGGCATCTTTGTAAGTGATTACAGACGAAGCACGAAGTTGCATTTGAAAAACCCACAAAATTTAAGTGCAGTGTCCTTTGAGACCAAAGTGAAGATGTCATAATGCACATTGCCACATTTGGCAAAAACCAAACAAAGCAAATCAGCATAAATACCTCATCCCTGCTATCGAGTACAGGACCTGGCCTCCTTGTGGTCACCAAGTCGACCATGAACTCCCCTCTATGCCAAAGTGCTCTAGAGACAGAAGCCATCTGTTTGTCGGCTAAAGCTTGGTCCATGTAACAGGACAACGATCACAGCGACAGCAGGAAATCTACAGCAGAACGTCTGTTAGAATGACCCTTCAGTTTTTCAACATGAGCTGTGGATGGACGAATGCTCGCAAACGTCACTGAACTGAAGCAGCGCTGGAAAGAAGAGTGGAAGAGTGAAAATTCCTCCACAGCGATGTGAGAGACTGATAAAGTCAGTTATTGTTGCTAAAGGCGTTTCTGCAAGCTACTGAATCATTCGGTGTACTTGAGGGGTTTTTTTTATACAGGACTGAATACAGAACTGTGAAAACAAGTTTCAGTGGAACTTAGAAATGTGTTGGTGAACTCATCAATGATAAAGACTTTATAACTTCTAATGGAATATTTAAAGTGGTATGTGGATGTTCTTTTTAACAAATCATCACTCCTGTGTTGTGAGAGCGGTTGTGTAATGTAATGTTAATGTTCATTGTGTTAGCACAGGTGTAAATTGTAAAGGTTTTCATTTTGGGTGGTGGATTATCAACCTTTGTCCGATTATGGTCTTCCGTGTTATTCCGTGCAAAAAAATGCAGAAAAATCCAGGCTTTCCCACTGCAGTGAGTAGCACTCCCTTCAGGAACCAGAGCAGTCTTGCTTTCCTAGACCGTTTAATGAAGCTGACAGTTGAGGATTTGTGCTTCCCACAGGGTTCGTACGGGTGTTTGAAATCCTTGAAAATGTTTGGGTTTTAATATAGTCTTTTCAAGGTTTGAAAAGTGCTTGAATTTCAGATGTGGTGCTTGAAACTGTAACTGTATTTCATTCACCACAAATAACTATCAGACTGAATAGTTTTCTTATCAGATAGAGAAATAAAATGAGTCGCAAAGTGTAAAAGCAAAATTTCCCTGCCTGGGCTGCCATGCACCTCTGCATGTCAGTCAGTTTCAATGTGTGACCCCCCCCACTAACATGCCTGGAGGTTGCCGTTTTAATGAGAGTTTGCTGGAAAACGACTAATACAAATCACGGATAAGATAAGGACCAAATCCACCTGAAAAGTCTGCAAAAAGGATTTTCACCTTTTCACAATGGGGGAGTTTGCGTAAGTCCTAGTAAATAATTTTCGAGTATGTGTACGTAACACATGCTAATTTTTAAAATTATTATTATTTTGCTAGCTAGCAAA
>VVHJ01064899.1:3348-19662 GCA_015107715.1 Tylochromis polylepis
TAAGAAATGGATCATTAACTACAAACCATTCAGCAACAAAAGTAGTCTGAAATGGTATGTGAGCCTCCTTAAATCTCCCTAAGCAGAAGAGAGTCTAAAGTATGTGCAAATGACCACCATACAAATGGCCATTAAATGGCAGAGCAGGCAATATTCCAACAGAAAGAGCAGAGGATAAATTACTCATAAAATGGGAGGTTGCAGTATATGCTGTTTCAAAGATCACATTTACTGTTATGTGATGACATAACTTTTAACCAGCAGTTTCAATATTGCTAAAAATGATCCTGTGAAGTAATTGCTGCTATATACTATGGCCTTTGTTAGTTGAAGGGTGATTATTGCAGAACAGCCAATTCACCCTTCACAGGTCTGCTAAGTAGTTCAGTCTAGTTTCCACCCTACTGACCAAGCTGGCCCTTGTCCTAAATAGATAACTAGATAGCAGTCAAAACCTCTTTTAATGTAATTACTGAAAACACCACAAAATGTATCAAACAGCAAAAGAAGGGGAGGCTTAACTGAGCTCAAGGATGTGCATGTGCAACAACACTAATAATGCATTAACAACGCTCCAAATCCTCCACACTCTCACTCACATATGTGCGAGAAGCAGACAGATTGCTGAATCCATTCAAATCCACAAAAACATGCAAGCATGCAAGCATGCAAACCCTCACGTAAGGAAAGTGCCTCTATAAGCACATACTATATATGCATCGATACATAAAAGCAAAGGCGTGAACACACAAATAAAAGCAGTCCTTACAAAGAAAAAAAGAAGCCATAGTGTGCTTACAGATATCTGTTCAATTTCACTTTTGGAGCTGGGGATTGGTAATGTTTTGGTGATACATGCAAAGCCAGCCTGGTTACTCTGAAGTCGCAAAGGGAGCGGGATGAACATCTCCTCCTGTAGCCCATTCAGAAATGGTGGTACAAAAAAAAAAAGAAGTACAGTTTAATTTTCACATTTAAAATGATGAGCACACATACCAGTATTAATGTCTATATTTGATTTTGAATTCGGTTTGCTTTTAGCCAGTATGAAAAAATGGTTACGGCCTAATCCTAACCCCTAAGAACTACAGTGTACAGAAGAAGGGGTAACAGATATTCAATCATTTATATAAAAAGATCAATCAGGAAAGCAATGACAAAAGCTTTACCATTATTTACCACGAGAGAAAACCCCACCGAGACATTTTGTTCTCTAGCAAACTCTTCGCTGTAGATGCTGTGCAGCATATTTTTAGACAAGTCTCATTTCAAAGATCATTTTGACTGTGCAGCCACAAAGTGAAGGATATTTAACAGGGTGCCAAACCTGTGCTTTTACTGTTGCAGTATATCATTATCAGAGACATATTACCCCACTGTAGGCCTGCTTCTTCAATAAAATATCTTTTACTCAGAAGAGAGAAGATTGCTCAGAACACTGGCAGTGTGGGAATGGTCATGCAACAAATACACAGCATCTGACAAAAAGTTTCAAGGGTTATAGTCTGGCATTATCATAAAACAGCCAACAAAAGTTCAAAGCTTCACATTTACCAAATTATCCAAAAACGTAGATTTAAAGGACTAAGGCTGTTTACTGTCTTTTTAGCTTTGACATGCAAATAAAAAGTATCATTCCCATCTCGATGTCTTAGTTTTATTGCACTCGTGTTCTGTATAAAAAGTAATAGCAAACTTCTTTTCAAATGAAAAAAACAAACAAACAAACCCTGCATTGCTATCACTGTGGCCTTTGCCTAGGGGTATGTTTTTATAGCACTGCTTTTCAAAGTGCTTACTTTGCATTCATATATATATATATATATATATATATATATATATATATATATATATATATATATACAGAGAGAGAGAGGTATTTTTCTCAGATTAAGTCTCTTTCTACTGACAAAAAAATCCAGCATTAAGCTATCATAGTGTGAGAAGTGATTTGGAGCGATAACTCATTCTAGGCTCTGGCAATATTCTTTTGAAGCACGTGAATACAGAAGCACTGGTGAAAAATCAAAAATATTTTGGGTTATTTTTTTTTTTTATCTGTTTGTTTGGGGGGGTTGTTTGCTTGTTTTTTACATTAAAAAAGTGAAAGAGCAGAGATTTATTTTGAAGTGACTCACAAATAAAGAACACGATTCTTCTGAGACACGGTAGATGAGCTCAGCATGATGGATGACTCTGTCAAGAAGTTTCTCTTGTGAGATGGAGGGGCAGCGAGTAAGGCTGCCCGGCTCTTCTTTACAGTCTAGTGGCATGCTTACAGTAAGAATATAAGGCCAGAGCAGAAGACCCCACACACCTCGCTGGATGACTGAAGATGCATATGGGATATACAGATGGAACAAACGTTAACAAGTAAAAACAAACATGAGCATTTCTATATATCTAATATGTTATTTATATATATTTTATTTATACATTTATATCAGCACAATTACAAACAAAAGCAGAAAAGAAAATGACAACAAATTAGGGCTTTTTTGATACATTACCAGTCATGCCCATTCTATGTGTCGTCTTCAAGTTTTTCTTGCTATTGTGTTATGCTGACTTCTTTATAAAGCCTGATCAGGCCATGAATAAAGAAAAAAGACATTTGAGTCTTGCGTAGGTTGTTGTAAAAAGATACCGGTCATCCCAAACCAAGACATTTCTTGTCTCATGCATAATACCGAGAAGGGACACATTCTATTCCCAAGTAGCTTTGTTCCTTATTTGAATGATGGTGGCTTATAGCTCAAGAAAATCTGATACCCAGAATCTTTTTATTAGAATATTTCCCAGAATCTGTGAAAAAAAGGCTCTGCAACACATAAATACATTAAAAAAAATACAGATACATGTCTGTTGATCAATCATCTGTCAATAAAGACTGATTAGATACATAAAACAAAAGTTGAAAGAGGAAGGAGGTTAAAAAAAACATCTTCCTTTTATTATATACAGTATACGTATAACCCATGCCTGCTTAAATGAGTGCCAGCATAGGTAGATGTAGAAAACTCCATTGAATGCTCCATTTTTCTGTTTTCTTCTACTGCCTGAAACATTTGCTGCACTACTGACACCTGCCCTTTAAATTAATTTTAACGGTAATCAGATTGTAAGATTACTGGATATGAGTTGCCAGACAATTTCCGTTCATAAATTTATCTGTGTACTTTTGATGCATATGACATAAAATGTTTAAACACACGAAAAACAAAATTGATTATTATTATTCAGTGGAAACCACAATCATATTTTTAATAAATAAATACATATACTAATTATATAACGCATGATTAAAGTTTTGGTTTTCCACTACCCAAATCGAAGAAATCAAGATGACATTTAAGACACTGTCCTCACATGTTTATTTCCTCACAGTAACGTGGTTAAGCATAAGCCAAAGACAATCAGAGGCTCAGGAAGTAGCATCTGATGGGTGTTAAGTTACAGAATTCAGCGTCACAGACGTGGTTGCTATTCAAGATACCTGGAGCCTCCTTTTATGTATGTCAGCTTGTTTAATATAAATCTCTGTTCTTTTCTTGTCGCCTTTTGTATACGCCTCCTCTTTTTCCTTCTCCATGTTTTCGCTCAACATACCTCCCTGCTTTCTTGAACCCCCTTGTTGTAAAACTTAATAAAAGAAATATATTACAATCTGTTGGGTAAATCAGCAAAAGATTTTAATTTATGTGATACTGAATGACAGTTCCACTCACAACTTTTTGACATCAGGGTACTTTCACTCAGTTTGACATAATTACCCAAAAGGAATTTGTGGCCATTTTGCAGAATAAACTTTCACAGATTCCCCTTCAATCATTGTAATGAAAGAGCTACATATTCACAAGAACAAGCATTTTTCATGCACATATGAATAAAACTGAATCTGGTTATTCATATGGCCAAAAAAGTAGTGATAATATTTTGTACTGCAGCACTAAGCAGTCTTTAATTCAATTAGAAAGTAATTTTTATTTAACTTTATGTGATTCTCAGTACTAGAAATTCTTTTTTTTTTTTTGGACTGATGCTTATATAAATTGGCCTTCACCACAGAATACCAGAACTGTCAGGTCTGCCAATTGCTTAGGTTCACACTAAGCACACGTGAGAGCACAAGTTTCTAAAGACACCTTTGATACAACATCTTCCAGCATGACCAGTTAGGCAGTGGGTAAGGGTTGATCGGAGAAGGTATGTCCTTGTAGGGTCACACAGGCCTCCATTGACTAGCCAATTGCACCTTGACTACTGTTAGCTATCAGGATGATAGCTGGGTTTCTCCAGTTGCCGTAGGAACCCCAGCTTCATGTGGTATCACGAAGGGATCGATGCCACTGACTGGTCCTCATGTTCTCCAGACCTGAATCCAATTGAGAAAGTCCTTATTGTTATGCATAAATCCATTAAACACGGCCAAATAGCACCATAGACTCATTGGTGCTTTCATCCAGGTCTGGGAGGAGATCCCTTAGAGCAACATCCACCATCTTACTAGAAACGCGCCCTGAGCACATATTACTTGAAAATGAGATGAATTTTAATTTGCAGGTTTTCTGATTTCAGTGCCACACTAAAGGACACTTGCAGTCCTAGAAAACGAAGGGCTTGAATGCTGTTCATATGGCACCAAGTCAAGGATTTTTTCATTAACAGCTATCCTGCGCAACTTAAATTTATGTTGATAAAATTTTGAATGCAAATATATTTTATTTTGCTTACTTTTACCTTTCTTGTTTGTCCTACGTGTCAAATATATCTTTTGAGTGTGTATAGTTAGCAATTGTTTCAATAGAGAACCTCCCGTTAAGGAGGTAGCTGTCTTACACCCTTTTTGTTCTTCAATCACACAGCCAATATCACGACGCATATTGGAATGTGATACTTAGCAGAAGTTACTTTTTATAACAGATTTTCAGCTCTGTCAATGACCGTAAACCTCTCTAAGTTGAAAAACTTTGTGGCTGTGTAAAGCCTATGTAGCCCCATTTCACCTGTTGGTATTACTTGTTGAGTACAAATCACTTGTGATGATGGCAAGGAGCAGTGACAAAGGTGTGATCATCTGTAAGTAGCTGAATAACTTTGACTAGAATTAGCTAGAACTGACCTCACTCCAGCACTGGATGAATCCACCAAAAAAACACTTTTGACTGGTCAGTAAATCTGCCAACTTAGGTGATCATTATATATTATAGGCCTTTGTAAACTCTTCACTTAAGTAAATATAATTTGATATATGCAAATTTTTAAGAAAAAATCAAAGTGGGATACAGAGAATGCAGAGGCTGGGTCAGGATATGGGGTCTTTCTAGTGTTCCTCTAGTCGTTTTTAGAGTGTGGCAAGACTGCTGTTGGGGATTTGTGTTGCAATCAATGGAGATGTGCTTGGCCTAGAGCAATGTTAAGCAATGTTAAATGCAACACCGTTAGATGGGAAAATAGGAAATTAGTTCAAACATAAATGCAAATGCAGCATATAATTCTAATGAGCTTGGAAGTAAAACATGAAGAAATAAAGGGTTGCTCAGGATTTTTGTGCAAACCACTTTACTCTGATCTGATCATCAAGAACTAAATGGTAGAGTGAGCACTGATGTCAACTGTGTGCCAAAAGCACACAAAATGCCTTCTGCTATGTCCTGACTTGGCACTAATACAACTCAATATCCTGGATTCACACAAAACTCATAGATCAGACAGTTAAAGATTCTTTGGGGCAAAACGTCCACTTGCTCTCCCAGGCAATATTAAGAAGGCAGAGGACTAATCCTATTGACAGAAAAGCCATGGTGAGAAGTATGACAGGAACACTGTCCAAATCCCAACTAGGGGCCCTGCATAGCATTAGCAAAAGAGTTTGAGCAAAATATCCATGTACCTTGGCAGACACTACTGAGGAAGGTTGGGAAAAAGGTACAGTTTACTTTTTTAGTCAACCTAATGTTAATAAAGAGAGAGAACATAGAGACCAAGAACAATGCCTGTGTCACATACAGGTGATGACAGAACTACCACCTAAACAGTGCAAATAAGGCCAGCTGCAAGTACATGAATACAAAGTCAAAACATCTGTCAGAAGGAAAGACAGTAGGTAACAGAATGAAAAATTAAATAGTCATATTTAAATTTGCTGACTCCTTAGCTGCAGGCATACCAAATATTAACAATTGCATGATTATCACATACACTTATCAAAACTGTGATAAACAGCTTCTGCCATTTTTATATATTAATTTGATTGGAAGAAAGTGGCATTTACTTCTAATGACTTACTGTGCCACATGTGTAAATGTGTACATCACTTTTTTTCCTGCATGCTGTGTGAGGTTTTTATCAAAGTTAACGTTACATATCGTGGGATTCTGACATCAATCTAATACACTTGGTCTGTGGGCCTCACTGATGAGGAAAAATCGCACACAGAGGGGACAGTGTCACTTTAGCTTGTTGGGCCAGTGAATCTGACTCAAACAGGTTCTCCTCCACACAGTTCTCACTTATAAAGTGCTCTACAAACACAGATATTAAGGCTAACAGGTGGATTTCCTGTTACAGTGCAGATAGTCAACAATGAACAACTACTTACTCCAAAAGAGACAGAGTGAAAGTGGACAGTACAGCTTCATTTTTGTTTTTTTTTTACATAAAACTCATCAACCTGATATCACAGCAAAACATGTGAGAAATATGTCGGTCCACTATGAAATAGATACTCAGAAGTTGCATTACTGCATGCATAATATATTTAAAGCCACAAAGTCTGTAGTGAGCATTCCAGGGTCTTTACTCACTGGAAGCAATTAAGCTAGGTGGCTAATGTATTTACATGTAAATGTCTTAATAATGTCTGTTTAAACACTTTCCCGTGATTATTTTCATGTTGGCTTTAAATAAAATATCTCCCTCTGCTGTTACTGCAGATTACTGCAACTTCTACCTGTGTGTCTATTTCATGAATTGGAGAGGCAAAGCGTGAAATGGACCCAGTGGACCGGCATGTCTGTTACACATTTTGCCATTATACTGTGTTGAACCCATTGCTGCAGCCAGAGACAACACAAAAGGTGACCCTGATAGACTTGTTAGTTTTAGTTTCCTTGTTTCCACTTAATTATCAATTCTGTCACTAGTTAGCTAACATGAACTGATGTAAGTCTATTAGCAGCAACCAACCAAACCAGTGACTTCACATTCTGTATTAGCACAAGATGGCGCTGCACATACCATTCACAGACAGTGTTAAGTATATGATCATTTTTAAGAACAGGATTCTGTGGCATAAATTTGCCGTTATGTGTTTAGTGTTTCATGTCCACTTTAAAGATGCAGTAATACCAAATTCTCTTCATCCAAAAGTAAGAAAGTCATCATCCATCAAGAAAAACACGATCCTGCCAGTGCCAAGAGGGATAATGTTTTGAAAGACTAACCTGATTGTTGTGGTATTTTTAAGAAAAGGTTAAGGAGTCACACTTGGAATTAGAATTGAAGATGCATCTTGGCTGTGCCTTGTGGAGCTTTCACAATTACTTTTACAAAATTGACTGCCAAGAGTGACACAAATTTATCTCACGTGTAATTAGTTTACTCGATTCAACAAAATATATGTTTTTTGTCCACTCTCTGGGGTTTTAAATACCAAAAGAGAGGGTCTTGTTTTTTTATCTTTTAAGCTACCTTGCAGACACCAATAGATTATTTGAGTAGGTGGAATTTAATTAACCTTTATTGTAATTAGTTAGCAGGAGGAATTTCTTGAGGCAATTCAAGAAACCTTGTGTACACTAACCTAACACAGAGATGAAAAACATATCCCTGATGCTTTTGTTTCTGTCTCCCAGCGATTCTTTGGCCCGCAGCTGCACAACTGGAATGTATCCAGTTCTACACTTTTCTCAGTCACGTCAGCTAAAGTGATGACCAAAAGATTGCCTTTAAGTTATGAAACTATTTGTATTACTTTTTTGCTGGAGTAACAATAATACAAGTTGCTAAGGGGCTCTACTTCACATTTTGAAGAAGCTGTGCAAGATAAATATGGATCCATATCACCGGACATCTTGTCTATACACAAGGTATGGGCAGGAGTTCATCCTAAGCGTCACAGGGCAAGAGACAGGGAACACTTCGCTCAGGTTAGCAGTCCATCTCAGGGCGCACACATAGTGACAGACAGTCACACTGTCTTAATAAGTCTCTGGATTTGTTAGCTCAGTGCTTTAAATTGAAATGCAATGTCATCCTGCTTCTGAATGAGGTGCTTATCACAGTACTTCTTTTGTTCTGTGACGATTAGTGTAATCGTAGACTGTGAGAATCACATTGAATTATTATTTAAATAATTACTCAAGAAGAAAGCTATGAACTGATATAAACTGAATGTATACCAATCAAATCAATTTTATTTGTCTAGATTCCACAAGATGTGGTGGTGGAGTTTGTCTATACCTCATCATCTAATTAGTAGGACAAATGTGGTGCAAAAAAAATCATCAAGTATGTTCAGTCATTTGCCACCTGTTGTGTTGCTGAGTGTTACTTTGGTTGTACAATCATTTTAAAATGCATTTCTGTTTTTGCACAGCTTAATATAATTGCTATGGCCTTTATATATTTATAGCCTGGAAAATTTAGGTAAGCACATGTCAGATTTTGGTTGCAACGTGTCTTGCTAGTACCCTACTTTGTTTTACATGACAAAGTAGCATAGCTTTGATACATTTAAAGGCCATTGTTTTTTTTGTTTTTCCCCCAAAAATGACAGGCAAGAAAGCCTAATTTCTGCTGTTCAATACCGAAGAAATTTCAGCTTTTACAAATTGTGCCAAATTGCAAAACGCTTAGCTATGTCGCTAATAAAACCTCTGTAACTTTACTCTGCTTTACTTTTGCGGCATCAGTACATGGTTTTCTTATATGCTATAAAAGACCAGGTCAGGAAGATCTCCTTCATATATCTCTGTGTTTTATCATCAGTTACTTTGACACAATGACATCTGCTGTGAGGCTTGCACCTCTGATGGAGTCTCACAAGCGTCAGCTTTGGTTTTATACCTAAATAGCTTACTCTGAGTTTGTAATTGCAGAGAAATAGTCAAATAATTTGAAATTAAATATTTTTAATTTACAAGCTTTAGAGGATTTTTTGACAGTACAATTCTAAGAAAATTATCATAATTGTAATATTTCTGACTGAGTCAAAATCAAACTGAATTGAATTGAATCGGGACCTTGTGAATCAGAATTGAATCAGTTGTAGATATCAGTGAGGATACCCAGCCCTAGATAGCTCTACCTGTGTCTTAAAGGGCTAGCACCTGCTGCTCAGGGTTTATTTCTTTGATGGCTGGTGCTAAAACATCCATGTCAAGACTGTTGCACTTGTCATACATGATATATTTGTGGGACTTTTAACTTTTGTCTTAGTTTTTGTTTCTTAAATGTCCGGAGCTTCTTTTATTGTAAATAAATGTTATCTTGTACTTCTGAGTTTTGTACTCCTTGGCTACCATCACCCTTAATTTTTTTTTTCAGCTGCTCTCCACCCAATGGAAAAGGACCTCCCTCTTTCTTCTCCTTTTCCCTCGCTACATTAATTAAATATAAATTGCCCCATGCACAAGTGTATTCATTTCTAAACAGGTTTTTTGACATTTTTAAATTAATCCTGAACTTTCCATTTAGGAGGCAGAATAGAAATAATAAAGTTCACATTATACCAATAGTTACACCTTTATAAGGATCATTGGAGGTAATGCCCATGAAAACTGGAATTTATTAAGGTTTCTCCTGTTTTTAATTGGAGACTGGATAGGAGAGGAAGACACTGTTGGGGATTTATTCAAAATTGAAGGCACACTGAACCAGCATGGCTACCACAGCATCCTGCAGTGACATACCATCCCATCCGGTTTGTGTTTAGTTGGATCATCATTTATTTTTCAACAGGACAGTGACCCCAAACACACCTCCAGGCTGTGTGAGGGCTATCTGACCAAGAAGACAGTCACCTGACCTAAACCCAGTCGAGATGGACCGCAGAGTGAAGGCAAGAGGGCCAACAAGTGCTCAGCATCTCTGGGAACTCCTTCAAGCCTGTTGGAAAACCATTTCAGGTGACGACCTCATGAAGCTCATCAAGAGAATGCCAAGAGTGTGCAAAGCAGTAATCAAAGCAAAGGGTGGCTATTTCAAAGAATCTAAACTATAAAACATGTTGTGAGTTATTCCACACTTTTTTGTTTACTACATAATGCCATATGTGTTCATTCATAGTTTTGATGCCTTCAGTGAGAATCTACAGTGTAAATAGTCATGAAAATAAAGAAAAAACATTAAATGAGAAGGTGTGTCCAAACTTTTGACTGGAAGTGTATCTCTCAGCTAACTTGGGAATGTCTCGGTGTCCCTCAGATAAGCTGAAGGAGGTGGCTGGGGTGAGGGAAGTCTGGGCTTCTCTGCTGAGACTGATGCCCCTGCAACCAGGCCCTGAATAAGTGGCAGAAAATGGATGAATCGATAGAAGTTACATCTCAAAATACAGCCAACAAACCAGTGTACTCCAAGTACTGGTCCCAGGTAAATGGGTATGGTTGCCTCAGGAAGAGCACCTGACACTTAATTTTGGCCAAATCCATCCATAACACATCCAGTGCTATTGGCCAACTGGGTGCTGGTCGAAATTGTGTTAGGAAGAAGTGAGAGAAAAGGAAAGGCAGAAATGTGGAGGTGTTAAAAAGGACTTTAAATGTAGGAACAATGACTGGAAAAAGGAGACAGCTGGCTAATATGATGGAGAGAAGGAAAGTAGATACAGTGTGTGCTGGAGACTAGGTGGAAGGGAAGCAAGACCAGGAACATTGGAGGAGGATTCAAGTTGTTCTACCATGGTTTAGATAGTAAGAGACACGAAGTATAGGAAATCTTGAAGGAAGAGTATGTGAGGAATGCTGTGGAGGTGAAGAAAATGTCAGACAGGACCATAAGTGTAGGAGCCTAAATGCACAGAGATATACATTTTGGATTTGTCTTCATGCTCAGTATTTCACATTATAAATGAAACAGGTTAATACTTTTAGATTGGTCAGATTTCATGGCTCATTAGTTTGAGTAATATTTAATATTAATATGCAAATTAATTATATATATATTTTGGTGGAGTGATCCTTTTGTATAGTTATTTTTGTGTTTGGAAGGTAATTGTTTGTATTTGTTTTTGGGTTTTTTTAATGTTGTGTCTTTATTACTGGATGGCACTTCTATATAAGTGGCAATTTGGACATGCGTCGAGAGAAAAGAGAATAAAAGGAGGTTGTGTTTGTCTGGAAGCGTGGATTCATTAGAAGGGTAATGTCGGGAGTGTCAAGTTCAGACTTCATTCTTTAGGATTTACAATAAGTTTGAAGCTGAAAATCAAAGGGGTGTAAAGCTGCAGCTATTGATTATTTTAGTAAATGAGTATTCTATCAATTTTAGTACCTTTTTCCTACTAATGAGTAATTCAGAAGAGAAAAAAATTAGTCTTTAAAAAAAAATCTGTTCATTGGTTTAATTTTAGAAAATGCACCGTTTTAACAGTTCAACTACATACAAAGTTACAAAAAAACAAGTTTCATTGTATTTTAGGGTTTTTTTTAATAAAACATTTTCTTAACTGGAAAAATAAACAAAAAAAATCTCAAGTACAGTTATGTCAAATGAACTAAAGTATACATGGAACCTAAATTAAGGCATCGAAAAAGAGTTCTGACAGTACTGCGTCTCCTGCATAAGGTAGATTTAGTGTGTGTTCATGAGTATGTGTTTTTGTGCATTTGTGTGTGTGTGTGCATGTTTAAGTGTGTTAGTCAATGAGTGAGTCTGTGTCTGTAAGCCTTTAGAAGAGTATGTAGTGGCCGCAATGAACAAAAGTGAGCATATCGGCATTTTGACGTGACCGCTGTGGTTTGATGCAAAATTTTGTTTCTTCTGAAATTAAGATGACGTGATGTTGTAGATGTTAATAATTAATGATAATAATTCAGTCTCCAGCCTAACAGGCCTAGGTCAGTGGCTCAAAGCTTTACTGGCTCATGTACATTTTTATTGACCTGTGAAAATTTGTATATTTTTAAATATTAATACAGTTTTATTAGTATAATATTTTATATTATTTTAAATCTTGAAAATAACGTTACGAAAGACTTGCGAAACAGGTATGGTCTAGCACAACCGCTACCTTTTTCCCAGTAAAGGCTATAATGGTGATTACAGGAACAAGCGCTGCTCTTTTGGAAACTAGAAACACATTTTCTTTCACTCCACCTGAACGTACTGTCTCTGTAACAGAGACTCTGGCTCCACGTTGACAGAATCATCTTCACTGCTGCCGTTATGTTACTTTTTGTTTTAGAAATGAAGACGTGTACTGGTACCAATTTTCAAGAAGAAGGGTGACGCGCAGAGCTGTAGTATGTACAGAGGGGTAATGTTGATGAGCCATAACATGAAGACAGACTCAGAAGCAAGCAGCAGTACGGCTTCATGACACGACAAGAGCATGACAGATGTGATGCTTGCTTTGAGAGTGTTGATAGAAAAGTATAGAGAAGGTCAGGAGGAGCTTTACTGTGTCTTTGTGATCTTTGTACTGTAGGGAAGTACATGAGGGTGGACAGGACATGTATGAGGATGAGAAAGCGGTGAGGTGCGTGGTAGGGGTGACAGACAGGTCCGGGGTGGGGATCAGCTCTGGCCCCTTCAAATTTGCAGTGGTGATGGTTGACAGATGAGGTCAGACAAGAGTCTCACAGTGTCCGTGTCTGTTCACCGACAACACTGTGATCTGTAGTGTAGAGCAATGAAAGTCAGTAAAAGCAAGACAGAATACATGTGTGTGAAAGAGAGGGAGCCAGGTGTAACTGTAAAGAGCAGAGGCAGTGAAGGAGAATAAAGTTAAATATCTCAGGTAACTATCCAAAGCAATGGACAATGCACCTGAAGAAGAATAGCAGCAGGAGTGAAAGGGAAAGTTTACAACATGGCAGTGGGACTTGATATGATATATGTTTTGGAAATATATGATTTTTGACAGAAAAACACAAAACTGAGCTGGAGGTGGCAGAGTTAAATATGTTAAGATTTTCACTGAGAGTAACCAGGACAGGCAGGGTTACATTTAATTTTATTAATGCGCAGGTGAAACTCGAAAAATTAAGAGTATCGTGCAAAAGTTCATTTATTCCAGTAATTCAACTTAAAAGGTGAAACTGATATATGATATAGACTCATTACATGCAAAGCGAGATATTTCAAGCCTTTATTCGTTATAATTTTGTTGATCATGGCTTACAGCTTATGAAAAGCCCAAATTCAAGATCTCAGAAAATTAGAATATAGAATAAGATAGAATAGATAGATAGAATAAGATGGAAGCAGTCTAAGTTTGCATCAGCTCCTCCTCATCATCAGTCAGTTTAACAAAAGAAATGTTTAAGCTGACCAAACAAACAAACTGATATACAAATAATATGTATGTTCATTCATGTTTTACTCAGCACGGTTTGATCACTCATTCATAATCATTTTAGTATCACAGGGACATTAAAATTGTATTTATTAAATTTAAAATCCTTGTTTTATTGATTTCATGTAATATTCTAATTTTCTGAGATTTTGAATTTAGACTTTTCATAAGCTGTAAACCATGATCATCAAAATTATAACAAATAAAGGCTTGAAATATCTCGCTTTGCATGTAATGAGTCTATATCATATATTATCTTATCATATATTTAAGTTGAAATATTGAAATAAATGAACTTTTGTAGAATATTCTAATTTTTCGAGTTTCACCTGTAGTACGAAATCACAAGAATAGTTGACTCTAGGTGCTTTAATTAGAAATTAGAAACAAGTACATCAGAGGGACATCTCAGACCGAGCACTTTGGAGACAACGTTAGAGAGGCGAGGCTGAGATAGTTTGGACTTGTGCAGAGGAGGGATAGTGGATATAATGGACAAAGGATGTTGAAGATGGAGCTGCCAGGGGGAAAAAAGGGAGCTGTCAGAGAAGACTAATGAATATAGTGACGGAGGACATGCAGAGGGTTGGTGGGACAGAGGAGGATGGTAGGGGCAGGGTAAGATGGAGGCAAACGATCTATCTAATTGGAGCAGCCAACAGAAGACACAAAACCATTACAAATAAGTGAAATAAAGTCTGTGCTTTGTGAAGTGGTTGATATAAACGGCGATGTCTACATGAAAACCTTGATAAATTATGTTAGGACAATATCTCTCATTATACAACTTCAACAGCTGCACATGAATCACACACATCCCGATGTCACTGTACCCATGCCATCCATTATTTTTTCACTTGTTTTTAGTGTTATACTCTTAAATGTTGGCAAGTGGCATTAATCATTTTAACAAGGACTTCATACCTAACTTATGCTGACTGTTGTCGTACTCGTGAACATTGGCATGTGCCACAGCTGCTCACACATGCCAATGCTTTCTGGTTAGTTTCAGCTGGTTGTGTACTACTTGATTTTTGTAATCTGCTGTGCACAGTGCAGCCAACATGGCCAGGCTGAGGACAAGAGTGACTGTCAGACTTTACTGACAGTTGCTCATGAATGTTATATCACTGTGTGTGAATGTTGTATCAGTGGAGCAGCTCACAGGTTCTTAGACTGCAGACAGGGAGATACTGTTTCAAACAAATTCTGCAAGACATTGAAAAGAGAAAAGAAAAAATCAGTTGAATAAATCAGAGCGGGCTGGCCTAGCTTGCAGTTCTCTATCCCAAGTCTAATTCTGGGCCAGCCAGAGTTTCTACAGCTTTAATATTGGCATACCCTGCACCTCTCCAGCTCCACTGTCTGCTTCCGTTGTTCCAGTATTAGAGTCGGCCTCTGCCTTACAAGTTCTAAAGCCACAGCAGGTCAGTGTGTCTCCAGGTCCCACACCAGAGACTCAGCAGGCTGCACCTCTCTGATCCTGCATCTGGCCAGTCACACCTGAAGTCTCACCTTTGCACCTGTGTAAACAGGTGCAAAGGTGAGACTGCTCTGCCAGGCTTCTCTTCGGCTACGCTGCCATACCGTATTCCACCAGGCCAGCCTGAAATCCCAATCCAGTTATCATTTACTCTGCCCACTGTGACGCACCAAAGCAATTGTGTTAAAATAGCTTTAGACTCTTGCTCTCTTTGCATTATTTGTTGGTGTTGAATACTGTCCCTTTACTTCCATTTTGCAGCTTTGGGTAAATGTCAGCTCTTTTCTTTAAATTACAAATCGTATCACGATACAAAGACAATTTTTGGACAAAAGTATTTTCTATTATCTGCACTCTCCATAACAATAATAATACTACTAATAAAAGATTTTTTTTTTACAAAAGAAACTATATAAAATCAAGATTCTTACCAATCCTTATGACATCTTTTAACCAATGACCCTCTTCTTCTTCCATGTCATCTTGCTCCTCTTCCATTACATCATTAGACTGTTTGAGAATTACTGGATGAGTCCAGTCCCGACTGCTACCATCTGTAAGGTTGGGCCGAGGTCTAAGAAATAACAGAATATCAAATTCATCAGTGGAAAAAACCCCCCCAATAACTAAGTTGTATTTTTCATTTTTATGTTGCTAATTCTCCAGAAAAGTTACAGCATTTTACTTCACTACAGATACAGTGAGATGCAAAAGTTTGGGCAACCTTGTTAATAGTCATTATTTTCCTGTATAAATCGTTGATTGTTACGATAAAAAATGTCAGTTAAATATATCATATAGGAGACACACACAGTGATATTTGAGAAGTGAAATGAAGTTTATTGGATTTACAGAAAGTGTGCAATAATTGTTTAAACAAAATCAGGCAGGTGCATAAATTTGGGCACCACAAAAAAAGAAATGAAATCAATATTTAGTAGATCTGCCTTTTGCAGAAATTACAGCCTCTAAACGCTTCCTGTAGGTTCCAATGAGAGTCTGGATTGTGGTTGAAGGTATTTTGGACCATTCCTCTTTACAAAACATCTCTAGTTCATTCAGGTTTGATGGCTTCCGAGCATGGACAGCTCTCTTTAACTCACACCACAGATTTCCAATTATATTCAGGTCTGGGGACTGAGATGGCCATTCCAGAACGTTGGACTTGTTCCTCTGCATGAATGCCTTAGTGGATTTTGAGCAGTGTTTCGGGTCGTTGTCTTGTTGAAAGATCCAGCCCCGGCGCAGCTTCAGCTTTGTCACTGATTCCTGGACATTGGTCTCCAGAATCTGCTGATACTGAGTGGAATCC
>VVHJ01064900.1:6544-16907 GCA_015107715.1 Tylochromis polylepis
TCCTCTTCTTTTATTTATTTGTGTATATATATATATATATATATATATATATATATATATATATATATATGCTTTATAAGCTATTTACAAATGTTTTGTTGTTGTTTTGTAGCGGACATTTCAACACGGTGCGACATGACCTCCATAATTGATCAGTGGAAACATTTCCGCTGTTTTTTTTTTGTTTTTTTTTCTTTTCAGCGCATCAAGACCAGACGGAAGTTTGTAGTGGTTTTCAACTATGTAAACACTCACTATACAGAATATGCACAATTTTCCAGGTTTCTTCCCCGCCCTGCTAACCTATTTTTTCAATTGCAAAGGTTTGCTTGTGGTAGCACAACAGACAAACGGCACATCTATTTTTGACTAATAGGACAACGATTGTCCCATTTATTTGCGGTAGCAGAATTTTCTGTGCAGGCTAGCAGTTCTCAGCTCAGCAATGTGGGGCCCGTATACCTGCTTAACAGAAAAACAGAGAGTAGGGAATGATGCCACCTTATAATTTTTCTCTTTAATCTTTGTCGTTTCGTTTATTGTTATCTCATTTTTCTTTATTGGATATGGAAGAAAAAGAAATTAAATGGTTTTATCGTTTTACCTTTGGAATCTTCTAAGAGAAAAACAGTTTAATGCCCAGGTATGACGTCATCTTAACGCCATAGCTAGCATTTGAGGTTATTTTATTGTTGTGCATCAACATTGGGACAGGGCTGATCCCTGAACACTTCAGACCCTTTCCCTGTAATTACCTGCCTCTCACGTTGTTCTGGAAGAGTTGAGGTGAGCTTCCTCCTGCTCCTCCTGTACACTTTGGGGCATTATCATAAATACGGTACATTAACACTTGTTCCTGGCTTGTCAGGATATAAATTAAGTCTGCAGGTGTCCCACTGAGGTTTACCCCTGATACTAATTAAAGCATGATAATTAGGTTTGTTAAATTTGGTCCTTTCAGCCTTGATACCCCCCTTGGAATACAACAATCGCAGATTGCAGACAAGAGAAGGGCTTAGAGGATCCTCCCCTAGCAAACACACAAGAACAGACCAGTGGGTGCCTGATAAAGTCATTCCCTGGTGCTGGAGGGAATATGTGGGCTTGTAATTATGATTTTGCGCGTGACAATTCTCATTCATCTGACTTGAATGTAGTCTCGTTTTGTGAAGGGAAGAGACAACATTTTGATGAGGTTCTTCCTCTTCATCTAGAGAGAGAGAGAGAACTATTCATTTACACCAGAGAAATACCCACCCCCCTTCTTCTTCTCTCTCCTGTCTCCATGACCTTGGTGCTGGCATGCCTTATCAAGCAGGAGACAAGAACAAAGAACCAGAAGAATAACAGAAGGTTATGGCAGCTCTTTAAAGCATTATGGAGGCTTAAGCATAAGTTCTTGTCTCTTATAAGAGTGAAAACAAAGTCAGTGTAGCCAGTGATGCTGAGCTCATTAAGGTGAAGCCAAGATGTAGGCAGAGGACTGTGCACCTTCACAAAGAGGTCAATAAAGGACAAAGATCTGAATATTGTAATTTAGTAGTTTCCCTCCACAAAGAGCTCTCGTTGTATCATGCAGGTCTGAAGTTCTGCACTCACTGCAATAAAATAATAATAAAAAAGTTTTTATACTTATTGAATTCCAACAAATAAAAACAAAACACAGCAACAAAATCAATAGAAAATGCTGTATTTCTCAGTAGATATCATGATAATTTTCTTTGTGGGAATAAAGATATGGTGACACCTAATACTGATTAATGACCTGAAAGCTGTGACATGTCACAGCTCTCTTCTGAGGCTGCATATGTAGACTGTCCCTCAGCTCTTTCCTTCAGTAGCCCTGCCAAGGTGGAATAAGAGATAGGTGAACTGAGGCAATGCAATGAGAAAAATTTAAAGGGAGAAAGTGCATGGAGGGAGAATGAAGGGAACAAGGGGACAGTTCTGCTGCTAAGGAGTCAGCTGGCTCAGTTGTAGAGCTGTTCATCATCCTTTCCCTAGCGACTGCGACTTGTGGACCCTTCCGTAGAAGGATACAGAAAATAGAGGAGAGGGAAATGAGAGAGAGTGGGAGTTACTAACAGAGACAAAGATTGATAGACTGAGATAGAAAGAGAGGCAGTAAAAAAAATAAATAAATAAAAAATCTCAGAATGGGAAGGATCCCTCCCTCCTGTGTAGTCCAGATGTCAGACTGTATCCAGGCCTCCCAGTACAGGCCTTTGGGACAGGCCCAGCCTGGTGAAGCCCACTGACAGCACAGGAAGAACAGCTGTGCACAGGTCCTCAGCTCTGATGCACACTGCTCAGATGTAGGACAAACAGATACCGCTTTTTGTTTACACTTGGTCATTGTGTACGTATTGTGCTTGTTTACTTGCTTTTTGTGGACGTGTTGTTTTTTTTGATCGCCTCCCATGACAGACATTATTCTGCATGGTCATCGTTTTCAAGTTTTAGCGCCTGGCAGCTGATGGTCCTCTTGGGGTGTTATAGGTACATGCCACAATGAGCATTTTTAAAAGCCTGATACATTTTAGGCCTCTCATTGAGCAAGACTGCACCTGATGTCTGTAATTCTTCTCCCTACTTACCTACTTTCATTTGATTTTTAATGCACCCTCTTTTCAACTTTTTTTAAAATATTACCTGGTTTTAGTTGCACCCACAGAACCACAGATGGATCCGTAATCCTAGTTTGCCTATTTTGCAATCCTTTAATTTTACCTTAATCTGTCTTCACCGTGAACACAACAAGTGGATTTTATGTCAGTAAGTGACAACTGATGTCTTTGAGATCCATGGATTTTCAGTCATTGATAGACTCTTGGTGACAGCAACCCAAAGAGCTATCCATTATGAATGAAGCAGGGAAAAAGAGGACTGAATAGAGTGAAACTGAAGAAGGCCAGGCAGAGTGCCTCACATCACTGAACACTTGACTGAGTCCAGAGACAGGATTGCTTTAGTAATGTTGTACAAAGAACAATGAATGTCTACACTTTCCCCTTATGTAGTGGATAGAGAGGGATCAGGCGGTACCTGTTTCCTGTTGCAGCTTTGTCTCCTGGGAGGTTTGTGTGTGTGTTTTATGATAATAGTGCTTTACGACCTTTAAAAGTAAACTCCTTTTTAGGTTCTTTTTGTTTTATCCAGTAGTTTACAGAGAGAAAAAAAAAGAGAGAGGAAATGTGAAAAAGCATTTCATAAAAAGTTTAATAAAGAATAAAGAACAAGACACCTTGAAAAAAGAGGGATTCCAAGTTTTCCTTGTGTTAGCTGGCTTGACAATACCCCAATCAGTCATAATCAGGAGTTGGGAAAATCCAGTAAGGCATTCTGTATCTGACTGAAAGATTCATATATACTGAGGTCCAGTGAGTATACACAGTATTCAGATACCACACCTTGGTGTTTCTTCCACATGATTCCACTTGGGAAGTAATTTGTATAACTCTATGACCAGTCCTGGAAACATTCCTTGCAATTAATTTAAGGTTCACATGGGGATAAACTTGCTGTTGTGTTCGTAACCTTTAGCTCACAACAGAAATGGAGCAAGCATAAATCATGAATCAAGTGCCTGTCTTTCTTTCTTAAGTGGTCCGCAATTTCAGTTGCAACGTTGTAGTCAGAGGCATAACTTAACTGTTTGTTCTGCTCTTTGCTACAATACAATTTGCTACACTGTATAAAAATCATAGTACCAAAACTGAGGATAGTATGAAACATATTCATGCTATTCTGCATCACCTTCTACAATTTGGCAACTTGATGCATGCAGTTTATACTGAAACTGCATAGTTTTATTTGAAGCCATGCTGTAGGGTTTAACAGGTCTCTATATATTACATTAAGCTGAAAATCAATGTATCATTCAGATCATATCATCACTAAAAAAATACAAAATTTGTGTCACTTTTTAAAGCTGACTTTAAACCAAGAGTTTTAATAATCTTATCCAGAGCAGGTTAGGCAGCACAAGTTGCTATGGTGATTTAGCCAGATTAAAATTATTGACATTGAAAACGCTAGCTTTTGCTCCAACCCATTATTCTATCTTGGTGTTTTGGGGTTTTTTTTTCACAATAGTAATGTTTTTATATTAACTTTTCCCTAGAGTTTGATTTGTCTATTGCTTACTATTGCACTGTTAATTACCGGCTATGTGTATGTGCAAATCATAATTAATGCTCATTGTAGGGCCAGATGGGTGGAGCTTGACCTATTCCAACTCCACCTTGCTGTTGGTAGTCTGAGAATTAGGCTGGGGGTTGGGCTGGTCCCGGAGATGGTGCTCGATTAGCTTGTAGCTCTGCAGTGAGAAATCTAGCACACATCCTAGGAATCTTTACATGTACGTACAGTGTGTCGACATATGATAAGTGACTGGAAAAAAAAAAAAAGTCCAAGGAGAGCATTGTTGCAGCTAAACACCCTCACCATATTATCAGTATGCATGCAGGACCTGAGAAGTTCCTGGCTTTCACCTCCTTTTTCTTGTGATAACCTGTACGAACCCCTATGTGATAACTTCAAGGTCTAGGGGCGTTCTGCCGGTGCTGCATCCCTACATAAGGAGGGGGGAGCTGGGCCACAGGCATCCTGAAAACTGTCTTTATGGAGACGAAACACAAGTGAACAAACAAAAGGGTCTGCAGCCAGGAAGCCTTAATCACTGCCACTACCATTAGAGTAATGAGGCCTGATGGACGCACAGTCTAGTGAGACATGAGGGAGGGGGGGCGAGGGGCTTTCCTCACAGATGAGGGCTGATAACCCTCCTCTCATTCTTCTGCTACTGCCACCATAGTCTCAGGGGCATATTAATGAAACAACAGTACACACACACATGCACCCTGCTCACCCTCATTTCTTTGCTAAAGGGTTTCTTTTTCTTCCTGAGATTAGCAGGGTATTGTTTGAAGGAGACCCCTTCTGTTTTAAAAGACACCCTGGTGAGACATGTCAGTGTAAAGTTTTAAGGAACTGCATATGAAAGACAAGGCTGAACCTGTAGCTTTCATTAGAAAATTCGAGATCAGATAATCTTGTCCCTTAAAAATGTATTAAAGACTCAGACTCTGACAAGGGGAATAAAGAAAGAATAGGATCCTTTTAAAATTAGATAAAACAGAATGCAGTCCCATAAATGTCACAAGTGTTCTTGTATGTTAAAGGTTCTATTGATTTCAACAATAAGCTTTGGAAATTATTCTTGGCTGTGGTTATATGTGACCATAGTGCTTTGTGAGCTGTGTTGTGGCCCTCACTATCCTGGGATTGCCTGTTGTGTGCTCTCCTGTTTATGGATCTCATAGCTCTTTACAACACACTTCAAAAATTAATCACCCCAGAGTCCTATACAAGTCTCTTCCTTGCATCTGCTGAACTGCTCTGGCCAAGCTCCCTCACACTGAAAGCAGCCACCAGTGAACAAACTGGTGCAACGCTGGAGAGTATTTCATTAAATAATAAGAAAAAAAAAATGTTATGGCTCTTGTTATGCAGTATGAAATAAATTGCATTTAAATCACCCATGAGAAGAATTAATAACACACTTGTGCAGTGTCACAAAGCAGAGTTGACACTGATGGCTTGTCACAGCGGCGTTTGCTAATGCTACATGCTGCTGGTTCTCCTGTCTGCCTGTGTTGGCTAATATTTCCAGCAGGTTTCAGTTTTAAAGCTCTCAGGTGGGCCTTTAAACGGTTGCTCAGACAACACTGAAGGCCTCCCTCCGATTTTCCATTTCTCTCTCCTCCTGTCCGCTGTCCTTTTCAATGGCTGATTTATGGCCCACATAAGTGTGCAAGAGACGCTGAGATTTCAGAGGAAGTCATAAATAGAACAAAACTAAGGAAGAGAGGAGGGAAGAGGAAACAGACTGAAGAGGTGACGGGGACATGCAGAGTGAAAGCGAGAGCGTGAGAGAGACTTTGGCTTATTATTTCAGTCAGTTTTACTGTAGAGTGAATAATTTCCCTGCTACTCTGTCTACTGTACTTGCTGTCTGTCTGTCAGCCTTATTTCTTTCCATCCTGTCAGCTGACCTTTGAACTCCCGACGGTGTGTATACCTCCCTCTGTTTTATTCTCCTAATTGGAGTCAGGATGCAGATGCTCTGGCAGGTTGCGAGCGACATACATACACACCTTCTTTATGAGACTGAAATGATGGAAAGGAGGCGTATCACCTGAATGAGGGTAAAAGGAGATAAAGAACATAGAAAAAAAAGAAAAGATATGATTCCCTTGGTTTGTTTAAATTAGCAGGTAATTGAGAATACACTGCAAGTAAAGGCAACTTTTGGGGATTTTTTTCCTTACGCACTTGACTTTCTGGGAAATGCTGCTAAATACTGCTTATTATAAAAGAAATATGTAAGAAGTATAATAAACATTATTATGATAAACCTCTTTATCATAATGATAGCATATCACTTGTCCCAGGGCCTAATAATCCACATAATCCAGGATAATGTTCGATGGAATGTCTGCTGCTAACACATTTAGAAGCAGTGCATTTACTACTTTGTTAGTCTTTAATTATTGGTAAACTCATGCTTCCAGGGCAGTGACCAAAGCAATTTTCACTCATTTTGAGTCCAGACCTTGCACTGGACTGTTTATTTATCAAGCCGCTTACAACTGACCTATAAATCATACAAGTATAAAAAGGCACTTAACTCAATCAGCATGTGACAGTTTAGCAAAGAAACCAATTTTATATTGTATCTTTAGTCACTTTGTTACCAGCATCCTGCCAAAAAACCCATATAATTTGTTCACGTTTATTTAGCTGAATCTGTGAAAGACTAAAGGTTACACAGTTTAACGGGCATAAAATATTAGTTTTACACCAACAAGATGATTCCAAATATTGACTTTAAAGCTTGTTAGATTTGTACATACTCTGTTTTTGCATTTATACTGTATTTCCATATTTGCACGTTTCAGTAAATTGCTGCACGTATTTCTCATTTTCCTAGCAACATATAAAGAAATGAATGGTTGCTCAAGACTTTTGCACAGCACTGCATTCCTTTTGTACTGACATTTATATAGTGAAGAAAGGAAAAAAAAGAAAACTATTTCTGCATTGTTCTGTGAAGCACTGCTTCTTTGTTGTTTGTGTGTTACTGTTTTGGTGTGTGTGCTTGTAATGCACAGACGGGCCATATATCACATCCTCTTTACAGTGTTTCCCTGAGTCATTTGCATGTCATTACAGCTTTGTTTTATAAGTGAGTGGCTATTAAGGAAGCTGCTCCATAAAACCCCTGTTAAAATGGAGGAAGCCAGCAATACGGATCTTAAGAAGCCAAGAGCATTCTAAATTTTCTTACCTTACATGCTCGATGAAAAGTTAGAAAGAGAAAAAGAAAGCGAGAGAGGAGCCAGATGTCTTTCCTCTGGGACCTGCACATCTGTTGGTTTTTTTTTTATTTTTTATTTTTTTAATGACAGCAAAATTCATGCATTTCTCTTCTCACTTTCCCTACCCTTCCTCCCTGCTGCAGTCCCTCTGTTCTCCCTTCTTTCACACATCTGGACTTAGCTGTATGCACCCTGATGTGGTCCCCATCTGTGAAGGATGACACAACTGTTGGCACAATTTTTTCTAGTTGGACCCAAGACTGGACAGGGCATCCAGGGAGTCTGTGCTCTCAAACTGTTCCTTCTTGGCAATTTTGATGTGTGTCCACACAAATTTGTTTGTGTATCCTTTATGTGCTGAGCGTTGCCATAATTGCTAAAGAAACAGCAAAAAAAAAAAAAAAATTATGTTTATTTTTCAGACAGCTTTTAGAGCTTTTTCATTAAGTATGTGTTCTTTAAAGATACACATTGTAGTGTCAGTTTTCTACATTGTGTGTACACATTCATGTAACCACAGAGCCACATGCATTGCTGTTGTGCAAGCACAGGATCTTTGCAGGGTACACGAATGACTTAAATCATTAAAAAAAGTTGAAGACAGATTTATACAGTTAGACAACCCAGAACAAGAGAAGAAGGATTATACACTGGCATGCTGTTTTTTTGTTTGTTTTTGTTTTTCTTTTCTGAAAATGGAAACCTTTTCGCTAATGTAACTAACTGTGTGTTTGAGACCTGATTTCAATTGCTAAGGGTCAGGTGATTTGGGGTGTACTAGCTTGGGATTGGAAGCATGTGTCTCACATCTGGATCTGCTTACAGTGGCAAGGAGGGCGCCTTCGTGACAGCCAGGCACGTGGCAACAAAGTAAAACCTTTGCAGAGAAAATGTCCCAGTAACTCACTCGTGAAAGAAATGTTAGTGTGGCAAGCACTTTTGACAAGCTTAGCATTGTATTTATAACAGACAGGGGAGGAAGGGTTGTGCAAAGTTTAACAACTTTTGGCATGAGCAGGAGATCTTTCCACTGCAAGTACAGAGATATGAGGTGTCGTTTTGATTTCAGCTAACAGTCTGTGTCCATCGTGCTTATATCCAAGACACTAACTAAAGTGTTTTTTTCTTTTCTCCATGCTGCATTAACAGCATAGGGTATATTGTATATTCTAACTGTAATGCCATGTGATACAATGTATGTGAATAATTTTGTGCAATTACTTGCCTTTTTTGGAAATGCATAATGATAAATCTTTTGAATATGAAACACATGTTCCCATGTTGGCACATACTTTTCCAGCTGTAAATCATGTTATTTCAGTGGTACAAATCTCTGAATTTAATGGCCCAGTAGAATTTTCTCAGTTTCTGTTTTATCAAACAGTAGAAGAACTTTGGTCAGAATAACAGCATGTGATTTGTAGTAGGAAGGCTGATCTGTTTGAAAAGAATGTAATTAAACTGTAATGATTGCATTTAGTTTCATTGTTGCATCCATATGCTATAATAAAAGAGGTTTTAAAAGGTTTGCACCACAATAGTTTTTTGCTTCCTCTGTTGTGTTTAAAAAATGCTTTTTTTGTTAAACTGGTAGTGTGGTACACACTATTCATATGTCTAGTTTACAGTTTGTCCTTTCATGACTGTTCTTCACTAGCACTTTCTCTTTCTCCTTACTCTCCTTCTAACTCCTCTGTCCTTCTCTCAGTCCACTCTCTTCGAACACTGTTTCTCACAGCTATTTCTCTCCCTCTACCTCTGCCTCACTCGCTCTCATGGACATGACAGTGCGGGGGGATAAGGGAAGAGTAATTATGGTTCAGTGAGGCTGCCAGGTGTGATAAATGACTAATAAGGGGAGCGGAGCCCTGGGTCCTCTAAGGAGGACTATTACAGTCTTATCAGCACAGGGCTGCAGCTCACAGCCTGGCCTGGGACAGAGGCCCTTGTAGCTGTGCTCGCTCCTCTCCTAACCCCTTCACCCCAGTCATCCTCAGCCAGCATCAGTCCAGCCCACCCCAGAGACAATCTGCAGCTTTAACACCTTAGCTGCTGGTTGTGAACTTGTATGTGTATTCTGTATCAGATTTATACATTTTAGTGTTAGGACTTTGAATGAGGAGACACCATCAGCGCACCTCACTGCACAATTGTCAGTAAAACCTAAAGAGATCTCACTGAGAGAATCGATCGTGAAGTAATGAAATGCAATATATATCTTGCCTTTAAAAAAGATTTATAGGAAAGTGTTAAATACAGTTGAGTAGACAATACATCTAAGTAAACTGACAAATTTCATTAAGATGGATAGACTGACTTCAAATTCTACCAAATTGCTAATTGATAAATTTAAATCATATAATTTCATTTTATGGTAAAAAAAAAACGGACAGAAATGAGTAAATTATTTCTTTATAAGACATTATTTTCACTTTTAACTCTTGTAGCCACTTTCACATATAAATTGTTCATGAAGAGGACTACTGCTCAGTGCATATAATGTGTACATTCTTAGGCAGTTGAATGATATCACATCTGGTTTAAATTGCCTTGCAGCCAGTTTTATCTGATGTTTAGTTTGGCATTCTATGTGCACTATGAGAAAAAATGGTGTTAAAACATGATAAGCCAGTTTGACCAATTGTGTGCTCATTTATGTCTCAAACTCTCAAAATAAAGCAATTAATTTTAACCCATGTGTATTTTTAATAGCTAAAAATGACTGGAGTATTCCCCCATCACAAAATAAATAAATAAATACATGAATGAATAAAATTGAAAAACTTAAAATCTTACTGTAAATCAAGCAGGAAAATCTCCATTTTTCAATTTAGATTTTTCTTTTTTAAATAATGAAACAACTACGAAGATGCTAAAGAGCTAGTGAATAATGACACGTGTGTGTGTGTGTGTGTGTGTGTGTGTGTGTGTGTGTGTGTGTGTGTGTGTGTGTGTGTGTGTGTGTGTGTGTGTGATTGGAG
>VVHJ01064900.1:29249-40029 GCA_015107715.1 Tylochromis polylepis
TTTATAACCATTTGTTCCAGGGTAACATTTGTGAGTTGTAACTGTAATCAATTTCTTATTCGCTGTATGCTAGTTTATCTTTTTTAGATTTACTTTTTTAAATTTGTTGTTCAATAAACTTTATATGTATTGTAAACTGTAAACAGTTTTATAGTCAGCCGCTTTGCAACCAAACCTAAGGAAGCTTTTCTCCAAGTTTCTTTTTTAGTTTATTAGAAGAATGAAAAAAAAAAGACAAAATGTAATTGTCTTATCTTCAAGTCAATGACTTGATGCAGACTTGTTGATCACTTTAAAAATAGATTGCCATGGCCACTGCAAGAAAAAAATGAGAGAAGTTGCAAAAAAACCAAAACATGAATAGCAAGGAAGGGTGGAGAAACTGAAAACAAATGAGATGGAGTTGCATAGAGAGATCAAGTTAGAGACAGGGAGAGCTAGAGGGATACAGGCAGTGTTCTAATGACTTCACACCCCATTAGCCACTTAGTCTGATGCGTCACACCTCATTATGCTGCTCGAGCAGCAGTGCATGAACGCGTGAAACCGTCCACTCAGCCAGACCTGTCCACCCACTCCAAACACTCACTCACTTACAGCAATTAGTGTATGTGCATGTGTGTGTTTTCTCTGTTGCTCATATGAGCACATGTATGTGTAAAGGTAAAATCCAACTTGCCAGTTTGCGAAAAACAAATGGTTAAAACTGATTGTTTAGAGCCCAAGAAAGACTTTCTCAAAGGAGATGCAGGGGCTCCCACTATGCTGTATTTCAGCCCAAGTTCACCATGGCTACCCCAGAGCTCAACCTGGGAAATGCTGCGAACAAGCTGAGCCGCGCTTGTTTTGTCAGCCACACAAGAGAGCAGGACTGAGTAGCGTGCTCCAGAGGACTCTCCTTAATCACACTTGCACATGCACACACTCTTGCACTATGATGACCATGTACGCACACAAACACACAAGGATAAGGAGATAGAGAAAAGAGAGGTCCCCATGCCATTCCCTGCATGGACAGCCCCAGTTGGCACATTGTGAAGTGTTCCTCTCCAGGACAAGGCCTGCTAACTCAAATCCCTGGCTAGCGGCCACGCTCCTCTCTATTACAAACACTGGACCCATTTATCCCGGTGTCCCCCCCTCTCCAGTCACACCGCCACCCCAGGGGCAATACCATATAATGGATCTGTACCCACTGTAACTGACATCTCTATTCAGCTAATGTTTATTGTTTTGCTCTGCTTGATTTGTTGATATTCAACAAAAATGAACAGCACAGAAGGAAAAACCAAAGTGAGCAAATAATGAGGGTATTATTATCCCAAGCTTTGTATAATTCATGAGTTCCAGACAAATATTTCATATTTAATTTGAGTAGCCTCTTGTTTGCAGCCAAGTTAGACTGTGTTAATTACTGGGAGATGAAGGAGCCTTAAATGATCTGTTCGTTCCACTTTACATCTCATTGTCTGTCTTGGACACTTTTTGTCCTCTGCCAAATCTTAACTGCACATTCATATCGTCTGTTCTTTGCATTCCATTAATGTAGGAATTTGATACTTAAGAACTCTTCTGCTCTCTCTCGTCTGTTTCTGTCAGGGCTTCCTCCAAGGTGACTTTAGGTTTTTTGCAGTTTTCTTTAGTTTTTTTTTCTTATTTCAGAAAAAAAAAAGTTATGTAGCTGTGACTTCATTCCACGAGATGCGTGTTTATCCAAAAAAGCTGACAAACTGTGACAAAAGTAAGGAAGCTTTAAGAGTTAGGGCCATTTTAGGCCATATTAACAGAATGTAAACATTCCCTTATAAAATATGCATTGTTTTTAGTGTTTAATAGCAACCATAGACAAAGATTGACTTGACAAAGTGATTTATAAACGGGTATGCCCATCATCATCCTGAAAAAGATGCAGGTTTCCTTTTGCATCATATATCACCTTGATATTCATCTCACTGTGTAAGCAGTCACTTTCTACTTGTTTTATGTAATGATTACTCAAAACAATAATGCGAGTGTTATTTGATTGCATTTGATAATCAAAGTTCCGATATATATTCTTGTTTTGTGGTGTATTCATTGCTTTAACAGTTAAACACTTTGCTTAATTGCATATTTGAGCATGAATAGGTTTGTTTCAAGACAAAGAAACTAACCACCAGCTTCTCAATCTGATTTAACAGTAAACAGACTTACGCAACACATTAAAATGCTTTTATTTAATATTTTATTTAGTGTTTGTTTTAATTCCCTCTTCCTTAAAAGTCTGGTTTTCCTCACTGCAGCGATGCCTGTCCCCTGACCTTCAGCAGCACACCAAGAGATAATGTAATCATGGTCAGGGAGTCGCTGCTGTCAAACACATCTCCTGCATGTGATGAGCGCATGCTGTGTGAGCATGTCAAACATCACACACCTGAGCACCTGTCTGTTCATGTCTCCAGCCCCACCTCACCCCAGTCACACAAGATGAGCAAGGGAAAGGACAAAACCATGGGAGGGGTTGTGGAGAAATGAAAGAGGGTAACGCCTCTTGTGTACTTAAAGCAGGAGGGATCCCTGCACATAGTAAATTATGACTCAGTTACTGCCCTATTAATTTTCTAAAGCACAGGTTTAATTAAAGATTTGTTATCAGTGTGTGATTCACATGGTGGGGTACATAGGTATTATAAATTGTTTGTAATCAAGGCTGGCTGACTGGCAGCTGTGACAGTTGGCACAGCTTGGAGTGTGTTGGCCCCTGCAGTGTTCTGTTACTGGGTCACTGAGGCACTGTGTGCTGTAGACAGGGGGTGGCCTTTAGTGTCAGTCTTCTGTGACCTCCCACTTGTATCCTCCCCTCTCTTCACCCTCTTCATCTTTATGTGCTATCCACTGAGATAAAATAGGGATAACGCAGATCAGCTGGCATGGAAAACATGTCTCACCTGGGATAAGAGATTAGAGGGAGTGGATTCTTTCTGGAGAAACCTCATGGGTATATGTTGATTGTTGCACATGTATACGAGCTGTGAATTTAAAACCATAATGGGGTTATGGTTTTAAACGTGGTATCAGCCTCTGTCACTTCTAGACTTCCTTAACAGAGGCAGGCTTTGACTTTTTAACTGCTGAACTTAACCTTCACCGCTGGGAGGAAACAGAATCAGCACACAATTGATGAACATGCCCTTGCCCAACAGCGATGATTTCAGAATAAATATTACACTTTATTTTTGAAGACACAAGTGTATGTGTTAGGGTTGATAATGTACTATGGTCAGATATGCTCATTATCTCTCTCACTTCATTATTCCCTCCACTGCCTCCATTCGCTGACCCCAAACCTGCAACCTCCATCTACTCTCCTCTCATTCACTCTGCTTTAGTTCCTTTTTTCTCTCCTACTCCCTCTTCTCTTTTGGACTGAAGTACGGGTGAGATCATAATTATGTTTTGACACATGGCGTTAGCCCCCAGAGCGCTAGGATTTTAACTCAAAGTGGGAGTTGTCAGTGCGACAGCCCTTGCTGCTCTTAATTGGAGGGGAGGGCCAAGAGGCCCGCCCACAGACCAGGGTGGCAGTTTTAATGAGGTTATGTTCATACAGGAAGTCGGAGTTGTGACAGGAGGAAACTATCATTGGCCTGTTAAAGAGAGCAGCTGACATCTCAAAGCCTACTGTGTTTGTCAGTGAGAGGGGAAAACCTCTCCATTCCTCTCTCTACAGGTGGAAACAAGCAATTAAAACAGAAATGAAGAATTAAAAAAAAAACAAACAAACATCCAGGGCACCCACACAAACTTGACTACATCGCCAATAAACACAAATCAGACAAAGAAAAGCTGCTGACAGAATAATAATTGCTAAATAAATTACTTAATAACCCTCCCTGGACTCACTTCAGTAGGACTCACTTGAAAATGAGCAAATTGCAGCAACTAAATGGCAATTAACACAAGTCAGCAAGATTATGAGTGCTTTTGTGTCTTTTGTTTATGCATGTATACATATATGTAGCATGCAAATGTATACTCATATGTGTTGTGTGACTTTTCTCTTATGTTCTTCAGTCTTATAGTAGCTTGGGTTTCAGAAAAAAAATGTGGAGAGAAGCAGTTAAAAGTGAAACCTCTGACTTCTGGTCAAAACACTGGCCTCAGTGTTCTCCAGGTGCACCCTGCTGAGGAAGGGTCCTGTTGCCAGAGTAATGTGGCTGTTGGTATTCTGCCCTTACAAACAGGCAGTGCACAACCTTTGATCTGCACCACCCTCAGAGTTCCCTCTTCAGCTCAAAGTCCATTTACAAAATGTATTCCATTCTTTCTCTCTGTATAAGCAAATCCAAAATATTTGTCCAACATTTCATTTCAAACAGACATTTATTTAGAATGAGGGCTGTGTTTGTTTTCCTAAGTAGATTTTGAACAGGTTAGAGTTTCACCAAGGCATTTAAGCACACACACGATGCGTGTCAGCATCTAACCTAACAGAGACCATAGCCATTTCCGCTCACTGTGTCCGTCCACAGACCTTTGCATGTCTTAGGTGCAAAAGTTTGTTTTTAAGTCAAGGCTACCATTGCAGGCCAGGAATTTTGTGGAGCGTAGAAAGGAGGTTTTACAGTGTTAAAAAAACAGGGGAAAATAGAGTTAAACAGGTTTTATTTTGCAAAATGTTTCACATTTTTGGTCCTTTGTTGGGTTTAGTCCAGTTTGTGAATCCTTAGAGAGAAAGTTCCCTCGCCTCTTGAGCTATGCAAGACATAATAAATGGCTTTACTGAAGAAATTTGAAAATAACATTTGCAAATTTGTGTTTACACATGTAGAGGTGGTGCCAGCTGGCATGGTTTTGACGTATCACAGGCAATGGTTTGCTTCCCCTGGATCTTATAGCATGAACTTAATAGACTCTCTTTGTCCACCGTGACAATATGTGGCTTTGAACAATTAAAGAGGACTCCTTCCTGCTATATTAGAGATAAACATCACCTGCTGGCTGTATAGATTGGAACAGACTTTCCAAGGTTGTCTGGAGGTCTTTTAGTGTTTGGCTGCTCATTCACAGAGCTTGCTTCTCTAAGGAGTAGGAAAGAAACATTGGGGGAGGATCTGTCATGACCTTGTGGGGCCTGGGTTATAGGGAGAGAAAGGTGGGGATGATGTAAAGCATTTGGTCCCAAACAGAAAAAGACAAGGTCATTGTGTTTTTCAGTGGGCTTTACAAGGTTGCTTAGTTAGTTGATATGGGCCACAGCAAATGGGCTTATCAATAGATGTGGACACCAAGGTGAGAAGGGGTAAGGTCCCATTTTAATCCAATCTGACTTTAATGCTTTGGCGAACATGATTCTTTACTGTGTTTACATCAACGGCTTCGGTGAGTGTTTTCCTAAGATCTCACAAGTATACTGAGTGGCTAAAACTCTCAGGGACACATTTTCCAATGATACTGGAGTAGTTTCTGGCTACTCTTCTGTTTTCAGCTTAAGTTACACAAACCATGTAGATGTGACTGTTGAGGTGAAACTGCTACTAGAATAAGAGGCATATATAGTGCTTGAGGTGAAGTGTATTTATAAAATGAATGTGTGTGAGCTTGTGAAGCTTTGGCTCAGAGCTAAGTCATCCCACCTACGAGACACCCATCAGAGTTCTGTGATCAGGTCTGACTGTAATCTTACCACAACTTCAGCTCTTCAGCTCAGCTCTGCTTACATTCACCCCCGGATGATTGTCATGAGTTTCGGTCGAGAGCATTCTTACCTAACTGCTGATGTTCATGAGACCTGCGAGATCGTGAGAACTGACATGCTGATGTTGTACTTCCTCTGTGTGTTGAAGATGGAAACAAATGTGCTAGAAAAATGAACATGCACGTTCGCCAAAAACGTGGAAAGTTCTGACCACATAATTTATTTCGTAACAGGTGAAAATGAAGCCGCTCATCTTTTTTTTTTTTCAGTGTATTTTAATGCTGGTTTGTCAAGATCAGGAAGCGGTTAAAAAGGTCATACGCATCATCAAATTGGACTAAATGTCACCAAGAATTAAGGTTGGATCACTGAAGATTCATTAGTCTCAAGATTTCCAGTAAATTCTTTTGTCACTCTGTTGCACAATCATGTTGTACCATATAGTCTTTGTGAGTCTCTACAGTGATCACCTCTTGTTAAACCAAGAATTCTAAATGCTCTGAGGTCCACTTAGCCGGGCTTCTCTAACATTAATAATGCAGAACATTTTCCTAATGAGGGAACATATTTTTTCTTTTCCATTTTTTTCTTTCAACATGTTGGATAACTGTGTTAATCAAGGCTTTACTTTCAGATTTCCTCTCTAATGGCATATCCAGTGAAGGGAAAAGGTCATAGTAGTAATAGACTGATCTGTCGTCCTCAGGGAGATTCTCCTGCTCTCTCTCTTTTTTCTCTCTTTTTCTTTCTTTCTTTCTTTCTTCTCTCTTTCCTCTACAACTCTCTCTTTCTGCTCAGCCTCGAACAGACAGTCTCAGTCGCAGACATCCTCATCTGCCTCCCGCTGTGCTCAGCCCAGGATTTCAATCAGAGGACCAAATGAAATTATTAAGAGGTGTTAAACTTATTAATCATTAAATTAGCTAAATGATCCTCCAAGTACAGCTCAGATGAATGACATGTCATTGTCTAAAGCAATTTGCCTCTCCACCTCTCCAGCAGGTGAAGGTCACGAGAGGGCCCAAAGCATACCGGTTGAGGGTTTTATTATTTTTTTCTTTTAATGTTTAATCACTTTCTTTCTTCGGGTCAACTTCAGAGAATTCACTGAAACTGAATAAATTCAACACAAAACATGCTTTAAAAATATGAGCGGTTAAAACCACTATTAACTTTAAAATACGCTGTTTTATAACACAGAGACTAATTTGAAGAAGAAAGAAGTTATGTACACCTGACACTTCCTGTCATCATTTCCCTTTTGATAACAGGCACGCATCTAAGTGCTCTGAAGTTTCATTTCGTATCTCTTATCTAGATGTGATTGGTGGGAAAGTAGGTGAGCATATGTGAAACACACCTCCTACATAGCACTTGAACTTTCTGTGTTAGCATGCAATGACATTCTGTTGATATCGTATATAAACACCCCATGTGAATGTGAATACAGATGGCTGAGTCACCTTTCAGGAACCCCCAGTGTCACCATGTGGCGATGTAGGCTTAAGTGGTTTAGGCTAACTATGAAACATTTTAACATTTTAGGATTCACCTGCAAAAAAGATCCATCATGACAAGCATTTTATTTTGATAATTATGGCATGTGGTGGAGTTTTTTTCTCTTTTCACCTCCATTTGTTTTTCTTTTTTCTTCATAGCAGAAGGATTCAGAATGTGACAGTTCTAAGTATTAATAGAAGTTGATACTTAAGGCTAGCAAAATGTACCCATGGTACACCAATTTCACTTATTGAGGTTAATACTGTGGCTGATCAGGTTATGTGGTTGGGGGTTGATGAGGGACAAACCAGCTAAAAAAAAAAACTGAACCTGATGCAGAAAAGATTTTTAAAATTAAGAGTAAAATTTTCAGCATTGATCTAATAAGTCATCAAATTATTTATACATGTCAAATCCAGACAACGTAGAGGAATTGTGCATTCTGATATCTCATTTTCTTTGATTTGCTCATTGCTTGCATAATTGTTTATGCTTGCCCACAAATGACTCATCTTACCTTTACCTTTCATTTTTATGCACCATGCAATATGCTTTATCTGTATGTGTATGTCTGTGTGACATATCTACCCCCAGTAGTGCAGATTTACAGCCCTGAGGGATTTAAATATCATTTTAATTAATCTGCTAACCTGAATTTAATGAGACATGTCCAAGGGTCTGTATATTTGTGTGAATATACTGGATGCATGTGTGTGTCCATATATGACTCTGACTTAAGATGTGCATGCCTATGACTGATGAAGTTCACTAAGGGACTTCAAATAGCCTCCTTCACTTGCTTTCAGAATTTGCATGTATTATTTGTATCTGAAAGTCAAGGATACATTCTGTGTTTACCTTATAATGAGGCTGCACCACTTTTATATAATAAAAGACTATCTAGAAATCAATTCTATCTGGTATTGATATAAGTATGATTATGTAATTAGAGATCTATATGACATTGATTACAATGCAAACAAGGGATTAGCGCTTTCTGTGTTCTCTGGACAGTTCGGGCAGACATGATCTGGATGTGTTCGACAGGCTGACCAAATGGCCTGTGCAACCTTGACCAAGTTTACATCAATACGTGATTGAATAGAACACAGAGGTTATGGGAAAATGTAGAGTTAGAAGTTGCCAAAAGCAAATGTCTTTAAATATCATGTCAATACACATTGAGAATTTACATAATCATGTAATTTTTACTAATTAGCTGGTAACACAATTTCACTGAAGTAGAATGGGTTAATTGTGTGAGTTGTAATGTAGATAACTTATTAACACTTTGTAGAAATGTAAGGCTCTTAGATTGTCTTTGTTCTACTGAATACTTGAGATAAACAGAATTTTTTTTTAATGTATTAAAATAAAAAATCAGTGATGTTGATAAATTAATAACATGATTATTTGAAATGTCAACAGGAGTTATGGAATGATATGACTTTTATCTCTGTCTAATTGTTGACAGTGTAACTTTAAACCTTTAAAGTTACAAGAGTCTAGAACCACCCTTCTTTTCTTTATTTTATTTCTAGGAAAATGGAAAGTAATTGCAATTAACTTAATTATTATGTAATTACTGAAGCATGTGCAAGCATAAATGGAAATACAATGTATAGGGCACAAACATTTGACAATTCCACTAAGCTTGAAAGTCAATATTTGGTATGACCACCTTTATTCTTCGACACATCCTGAACTCTCTTAGGCAAATTTCCTTGTAATTTCTGTAAGCAGTCTTCTGGAATTGTTCAGGCTTTTTGAAGGACATTCAAAGCTCTTTTTCTGGATGTTGGCTGCCTTTTTTTCCATGCTGTGTCAAGATGATTTTACACTGATTCAATAATGTTGAGGTCAGAGCTCTGGGGAGGCCAATCCATGACTGAAAGTGTTCCATTATATTTTTTTTAAAAACACACTGCACACCATGCACTGTTTTTGGTTAAAATGAGTGAAAAAGCAGCCAGTGCACAAAGAAAAAGTTTGAAAGCCCTTCAGAAAGCCTTGAAGACTATTGCTCAAGATATCTTTAAAAAAAAACAAAAAATGGTGCGACTCCATTTGAAGCAAGATATAGAGAAATGTTAAGTGGCTCAAGAACACAGTACTTTAATTTTGTAAAAAAAGAAAAGAAAAATAAAGGGTTTATCAAAGTTCCTGTCTTATTTTGCCTGAAACATTGGGTGTGTGTGTGTGTGTGTGTGTGTGTGTGTGTATGTGTGTGATGATGTTCCTCCATTTTGAGTGTGTCAGAACGTGGTTGTCAGTGTGAAAGACGACAACAAACACGCAAGCGTGTTGCCAAACATTACACAATAGGTTTGCACAAAAACCCTCCCTCCCTCGATCACAATTGCCTGTTTCTCTCTGTATTCTGCTTTTGTTTTGTCCCGCCTCATTTGTGATGGTATTTATCTCAGTGAAGAATACAAAAACCTGCTCTTTTCTGAAAGAAGAGTCATTTACAATCATTTACATTAACAAAAAACAGTATTTTACCATTACAATAACCTCAGACAATAGCATATATCTGCCTTGTTCATTTTGTGCAACAAATGAACAGAGGTACACACGCTTCTATTGTTCTGGTTAAAATGTGCCATAGCATAATCATCTCCCCCTTCACTTCGTGTATTAGATAATGAGAAGATGCTGATAAGTTCCTCAATACAATCTGCTCCCCACTGGCTAATCCACATCATTCAGTATTGTGAGGATACAATGATGGTTTATTATTGCTCATTCAGGGCTCAACAGTGATTTAAACGTTAGAAATATAGGAACAAACACGCTGTCTCAGATCACTCATCCATTTAAGAGGATGCCAGTTCTGCTTAGTAGCAGCTGTTTGTTGCATTGAGGATGATGATCATTGTTAGCCTCAAAGCTCTACAGTTGATTCGGGGAAAAAATGCATGTTTAACCAATAAAATGGAAAAAATAAATCATAGAAAGGATGCCTGTCATGCAGTAGAGGTGCCCATGAAATGAGATGCACTTAATTACACATATTCAGCTATGCAAGTTTCCAGTGAAACACAGAAAACGAATCAAGAATGGAATTTCAATACGATATAGCTGCAGTAAATGTTCCTTTTTCCCCGGGATCTTATAAAGAGAGGGCATCTTTCTGTTTAGCTCTTCTATCCCTCTGTTGTCAGCCACCTGGAGTATTGAATTTCACTGACACTGGCCCTTAATGAGAAGCAGAACGACACCTTCGTATTATAGCTAGTGGCCTACCTCTCTCCATTTCTATGACTTGCTTTAATAAATTACTGTCCAATAAGATCTTTTATGATCTTGGCATATGTTGCCTTTTATAGGTGAAAATAATTGCGTTCCCAGATCACCCTGTCCATTCTGAACATGAGAATGAGACTAGCGGAGCCTACAAAATGAGATAGTTTCACAGTGTCTGCACAAGTCCTTCTCATTTGGGTCGTTACGCCTCCCCCTCCTTCTTTCTCAGTTTCCTGGCATACCTTCAGAAGCACCAACCCCCCCTTCGCCACTCTCAACTCCACTCATGCCTAAAGAGGCCTGCGCTTGCATGCCAACAGGCACTCTTAAACCCACAACACCATCCCCCAATCG
>VVHJ01064905.1:0-30399 GCA_015107715.1 Tylochromis polylepis
AAAACAGCTGAAAACTCACCTTTTTAAAAAGGCTTTTGGTTAATTTTTGCCTGTTTTATGCTGTCTGTTTTATGACTTGTTATCTTATGTCCAGCACCTTGTGATTCTGTCTAGAAAGGTGCTATGTAAATAAAATTTTATTTATTTACTTGTCTCTATTCACAGCTGAGAATTTTCTATCAAAGGTGGATTGTCTCCACGGCCCCTTTAAAACTGCCTTGTATGGGTGATTTCAGTAAGCTCAAAGCTACATTATGCAAAAGAGAAGTGAAGCAAACAACGTGACCTTTAAAGCTGCCATCTGAGCACATTTTCAGTCCATGAAACAGAGTAAACAAAACTCAATTAGCTTAATACAGATGTGTGCCATTAAAGACTTACAACAGATGATAAGAGTGGGTTGTGATTTGTGTAGTAATATTTTTTTTTATTGTTTGTTTCTGCTCTATCATTTTGTTTATTTTGACCAGACTGTTTTTCAGTTTATGTTTTCTCATTAATGCACTTTGTTACTTATTTACTCTCCTCAGCCTATTCTCCTGAGGTTACATTTGCACTCACTGGCCACTTTTGTTAGGTACAACTGCTTGTTAATGCAAATATCTATTCAGTCAATCACAGGGGAGCAACTCAGTGCTTCCAGGTATGTAGACATGGTCAAATCAATGTACTGAATTTTAATCCAAGCATTCATCTCTAGGGTTTATAGAGAATTGTCCGAAAAAGGGGAAAATATCCAGTGAGCCGCAGCTCTCTTGGCGAAAATGCCTTTTTGATATTGGAGTTCTGAAAAGAATGGCCAGACTGCTCTGTGCAGAAGAGCATCTCTGCACACACAACATACTGAACCTTGACACAAATGACCACACGGCTGGAGCAGCAGAAGACCACACTGGGTGCAGCCACTGCTAGCAGCTAAGAAAAGGAAACTGAGGCTACAATTCACACAGGCTCACCAAAATTGGACAACAGAAGACTGTAAATAAGTCTTGATTTCTGCTGCATCAGTTAAATGGTAGAGTCAGAATTTGGCATAAGCAACATGCAAGTGTGGCTTTATCCTGCCTTATATGAATGATTCAGGGTGGTAGTAGAGGCATAATGTCACGGAGGATATTTTCTTACCACACTTTGGGCCCGTTTCTACCAACTGAACCTGGTTGAAACACCACAGCCTGCCTGAGTATCTATGCTGACTATATCCATCCCTTTATGACCACAGTGTATCCGTCTTCTGATGGCTGCTTGTCACAAAACTCAGATAATTTCAAACTGGTTTCTTGAACATGATAATGAGTTCACTGTACTCAAATGGCCTCCACAATCATCAGATCTCAATCTAACAGAGCACATATGGGATGTGGTGGAATGGGTGTGCATCCAATAAATCTGCTGGAAATGTGTGATGCTATCAAGTCAAAGGTGGTCCAATCTGGTATAGCAAAGTGTATCTCATAAAGTGTCTCATGATCACATTTAATGCTAAATGGTTTCACCACACATGATTTGGAGGAAATAATTACCAAAATATAACTGCTATCACAAAGTATGTCAGTCATCTCTGCTTCTACAAACACAACATAATATGGACTCACTATGTCTGTGTAGGTTGTCAGTCACACCAGGTCACGGTAATCTGAAGAGCTTGGAAAAAAGAAGACAAGTGGAGTTCTTTGCAGGTGCACTCAGTAGATATGAACAGTTCAGACCCGAAATGCTGCCTATATGGTTAATTTTTCTGCCTTTTCCTGCTGTTAAAAATGGGATACAAAGTAGTGTTTTTTTAATCATTTCACTATTTCTTTGCTATTTGACCGTATATTCCAGGCTGCCTCTGATATTTATAAGCATCCTCTTCTTTATATCCTCTGTTTGTGACACACTTTTTCATATCAGGCTGTAATACATTCTGAACCACTGGATTATCAGCCGTAGCTCATTTCTGATGCTGTATGAATCGTCTGGCCCGTGGCTTATTCCACAGTCATACAGCGATGGTTAGAAACAGGCCGCTGCCAGCTGACACGTGCATGCAAACTATTACATGGTTCATGGAGGGGCTGCCTTACAAATTGTCTGATACCATACAAATAACTCCAGTAAATGCTCAAATCATTATGAAGTGTTTGTAGATTGTTACATAAAATAACTGCTTGACTGCATGACAAAGAATCCTTATTGAAATGAAAGCAAATAATTTCTTCTGAATCAAACAAAAGAACCACTGTTATTCCAAATCTTCAGACACGCTTGCAAACGTCTACAGAGCTTTTCAATAAATCATTATTTGAGCAAAGAAAACAATTATTTTCCAAACTAATGTTGCCTAGCGTCTGTGTTTTCAAGACTCATTTACCAGTCTCATCTTTTTATTTTTTTTTTATTTATTGGGTCACCACCAAAGATGAGTTCCCACAATGCATGTGAGTTAAAGTGCACATACTTGCATTTATTGAAATTTATATGTATATGGTATATGAGTTATTTAGATGTTCATCTCACTTGAAAGTGATTTCTGTGGCTTAGCTCCAAGTCTCACAGACCTACAGACTAGTCAGTAATACCCTGGCAACAACAAGTGGCTAGGGGACTGGCAGTTGATGGGTGAAACTGGTCACAAAGTGGGTGTTGCACTAAAAACCTCCTTGCAGTTGCTTTGGTTGCTTGCAAATTGGAACAGTTGCTCGTAGGTTGTATGGAAAACACCATATTGTCTGCAAACATGCATCAACTACTCTCTGTGAGGTAGTGAAACTATGAAAAGTGTGACACAAACTAGAGACGGACACCCTTTGAAACATGTTGGCTGCAGTGGTGAGGCACAACTTTTACTATGAGGGTAAATGTTCTTTGTTTCCAGCTTCATCTCCACACTTTTTCAAGGTTAGGCTAGTAGTTAGAGAGTGTTTGCAGACAAGTCAGCATCTTCAATGCAATCTGCAAGCAACATCAGCATTCTATTTGTGACCAAAGTAATATCAAATAGGTTTTTGTGCAATGCACTCTTTTGATTTTGATTGCCAGTAACCATTCACCAACTGGTTGGGGAAAGCACAATTTCTTTCTTTAGCAACCAGTGGTTGCCAGATGGTCGTTGGGTCACTGAGCAGTTTCTAGGCCTGTTTTACTAGGGCCTTAATGTCGAATAATGCTATCTGTTTCACACTCAAAACAGCAGTTCTGTGTTACTGACGGCTTCCATGTACCGGCTGATTTACCAAAACTATTTCTTATAACTTTCACTGAAACCAGCTAATTGTTTTTATCATATTTCTGATGGAACAACACAGTTACAAAGTCAAATGCAGGACTAACATCATTTAGCTAGCGCACCCACGTTACTCATCACAGAGAACCTGAATTATCTCCCTTACTTGGTTACATTAAACGCCTTAAAAACAGGAAGTACAATTAATTAATGTTATGTTACTTTAAATAAGTATCAACTTTACATAAATGTATATAATGCTCGTATACTGCTCTCACCTGAAACACAGCAAAACAGCAGTTTTGTGTTACTGATGGCTTCCATTGCCATAACTGGCCTGCGTTACTTTTGTAAGGGATTACTTTGTCAGTCACTCATTTGTCTGAGCCGCCACTGCCACCTACTGGTGAAAGGACCACATTAAAAGAACTTAAACAAGAATTCTGAGACTTGTTTTTAACACTTAAAATACTCAGGGTGCCACATATACAATCATACAGCACAGCTTTGTAGTTGTTTTAATTTAATCTATGTGAATATTAAATGATCCCAATACCCTTAATCATACATGTTTTTATTTGCACATTTTTTAAATTTTATTTTTAACATAGATTGTTTCTGGCTGGTTTGTCCTGAAGAAAATTGTATTCTAAAATCTTGCTGGACAGTTACACCTTTCTTTCTCTCGTTTGTATTTTAGATTATATTTGAAAAGACTACATTTGACTTTAGTTCTTGATATTCTACAATATTTAAAACAGTCTGCCAATGGATGCAGACATTTACTCTACTATGTTTGATTTGCATTGCTGGATGGAGCTAAAAGTCATTACACCTTGAACAGAGCCCTAGGGATAAAGGAGCTAAACCCAAAGTGGCAGGTGAGTGCGTGTGCACGAGCACAACATATGAAACCAGAACATGGCCTTGAGGCACCGCGTTGTGAATCCTTTTGCAATGTCTGCGGTTCCTCTGTGAAAGTGATGCATGCAGGCAGAATTTTCTGTGTTTTCCTGAAGAATCCTCACCTCTCTGTTGGGGGCCTATTAACCGACTTTTCAGCTTTTTGTTGTTTTTTTATATTGGAGTATAAGCTAAGTATCTGCTGCTCAGCCTTGTTCAGCCTTTATTTATTACTGGTATTGCTGTGTTCTAGATGCACAGGCAGTTGTTTTCTTGATAATAGGAGCTAGCTCTTGCTTCCCTGCTAGCTGGCTATATCCAGATGAGGATGAATTACATGGCTTAGAGCTGTCATTTAAGTGGCTGAATCTTGGTATGCTTGTATCAGTGTGGTTTCATTTGCAGTCTCTACAATTTATGTGTATTCACATTGATATTATCATAGTGTTCATCATGCTAATGTCCAAAGTGATAATTCGGTAATCTTCTTCTACGTATATGTTGGTCTATATGTTAGCAATGTGATTTATGGGGTTTTCCATAAATTATTCAGAGAATACTTTACAAACTGAATTTGCCATTTTGTGTAGTCTTAAAACCTAGATTCACAATGACGTCCCTTAAACCGCACAGTGTTTTCCTCCAAGTCTAACTAGCTCTCTGACAGTGTCTCTGAGTGAACCTGGAGTAACTTAAAATATGACATTATCCTCAGCCACAGATTACCATATTGTTAGGTTTGAATAGATCATTATGTAAAAAGGTAAAATCATAAATGAGTAAACACAACAAACCTGACCTTTCATAGTGCATAATGCCTACTAAGTGCATAAAAGACTGACCTTGTTCCCGGCTATTTTCTCTGCAGAGCTAACAGCATATGTTGTCATCATGAATGGAATGGTGCTAATAGTCCTAATTTTCCCTGACATCATGGTCAGGAATGACATTACGTTATTCGTGTGAATTATTAACCTAATTCTATTTATACCAGCATTAGGCTACAAGTTATTTTTCTGAGGGCACAGTGACACTGCTGTTAACCTGTAAAAATCTATGTAAGTAGTTTTGTTTCCTCCTCCTCTTTCTGTGGTATTACTGCCACGTCTCTCTTCTCTGTCTTTTTTGAACATTTTTAATGCAGCATAGTTGATGGTTTTGCTGGTCTGTGGATTAGGAAGCATTTTCAGACATGACTATAAACTATGCTATTAGGCTGCAGGAAAAGAAGTATGTTAAAGAGTCTGGAGGACAGTAAGAGTTTCACGCCTCTTTTCTTAGATCATTTCCAAGTAAGAATGAAAAATTGACCAGAAAATTAAGGGTCAGCTGTGGTCTATGTGGTAGAGTCGGTCATCCACTAATCAGTGTTTGGCAATTCACTCCTTTTTCTACATGTCGCACATGTCTGCATAAAATGTCCTTGGGCAAGATGGTGAACCCAAGCCCTGTCACCATCTGTGTGTAAATGAGATACACTTTGAAGCATATGTTTGTCAAGGTATGCACAACCCAAAACTTAATTTTCTTGCAGCATTTCCTCTTCTCAGTTTTGATATTTGCATGGTGATCTTCATACATCTCTACATGAAATTTGTGTCCTTGGCCACTTGCCTGAAACCTAACATCACTTGAAATAGCTTTTCCATCCTGTGGAAACTGAGCAACATGGATGCCATCCAGAAAACTTCATGGAAACTCTGTTTTGGTCAGTAGCGTGGAAAAATATACAATTTGCATTATGTACTGCACAAATCAGGACATTGATGGCTGCTTTACTTAGAAAATCCCCCCCCCCCCCAATTATATAACTGCGCTTGTGAAAATAGCATGGAAAATGTACTCATACACACATGAATGAAGGAAATAGCATGAAGGGCATGAGCACAGATAGGCACACAGACAAGCTTAGTCACCCACTAATCATCTACTGACTCACTCTCCAACAGGCAATTTACAAGAATGAAAGGACAAAAATTAACATTGTTTGGGCTTAAATTAATTGAATGACAAACAATGGAAATATAATTGAACTGTTTTTTAAAATATGAAGTAATGATGGTGAGGTTTGTGCCCTGGACCTCGCTTATTGTGGCGATGTGATTTAGCTGCACCTAACTTGTAGTGGAGGCGGGGTGCGGTGTAATGGCCATCAGTCCATGGCAGAGCTAACACCGATTCTATTCACGCTCACATTCACACCTGTCATTAATTTAGAATCACCAGTTAATCTAACATACTTTTGACTGTGGAACTTGGGAGGTAGCCGGAGTACCCAGAGAGAACTCATGCAGGAACAGGGAAAACATGCAATCTCAACATATAAAGGCCCCAGCCAGCTGGTGCGTTCAAACTGTGTTAGGTGGCAGTGGTAACCACTGTGCTGCTGGAAATCCTCCATAAATTCAGTTCAATTTTATTTAACTAGTGCCAAATCATAACAACGGTCACCTCGAAGCACTTTATATTTGAAGGTAAAGACTTTAAAATAATATAGAGAAAACCCCAACAAACATCGACCCCATATGTACAAGCACTTGGCAATAATGGGAAGGAAAAACTCCCTTTTAACAGGAAGGAACCTCCGGCAAACCTAGGGTCATGAAGGGGCACCCATCTGCTGTGACTGGTGGGGGCTGTGGGGAAAAAGACATAGTAAAAATATAATAAGTAAAAAAAGGTGAGTGATAAAGGAATAATCAGTGCGTCATGGGATTCCCCCAGCAGCCTCGGGCTTTTGCAGCATAACTAAGGGACAATTCAGGGTCAAGCACATTGTTTGTGAGGGGAAGGATTTTAAATTTGACTCTAGATTTAAATGGGAGCCAATGAAGAGAAGTCAGTATGTGTGAAATATTTGTTCTCTTTCTAGTAGTCAGAATCCTTGTTACATTACTTTTTTGTTACCCTGCTACTTGGCCTGACATAATCTATAAAATCAGCAGTTACAGTATAATCATCGTTTGAACCTTATCATCCTAATGAGGCCACACATAAGATTGTTCTCTTAAGGCCACACGTACACGGGTATTTTTGAAAATGCAGCCTTTTCTCTGCTTGGGCCTTTCGTCCACACGTAAACTGCGTTTTGGGTCACTGAAAACGGAGATTTTTAAAAACTCCTGCCAAGGTGGAGATTTTCTAAAACTCAGCTTTTGCATTTACGAGGACGAGGAAAACGGAGATTTACTCATGCAACATCAAAGATGTGCGTCTTTTTTGATGTCACGCAGTGCGCCACGTTATTTTTTACATGAGATGAATTTCTACAATGGCGCATACAGACAAAATACTGTTGCTGTTAATCTTACTATCTGCAGTTTTTACACATTTACATATACACACGCAGTAACACGCTTTAACAAATGTATTTTCTTCCTTCAAGGTATTATCGTTGTAATAATCCGCATATTGTGTTTACACCACATGTGGACCAAGGGGACGAGTTGCTGTTGTTGCATGGAGAGATGTGAAAATGCATGTGGGGCTGTACCACAGGCTATGCTGAAGGGTGTGCAATAAGCTATGCAGCTGCAGTGTTACTATGATGTAGATTTTATGCGGAACTATGGATTTACTTTTAATGTCAGTTTCTATTATGGACCACATTGCTTACAAGTTTGTTTATATACGCAGTATGTTGTTGAAAGCATTGTTCAAAATACTTAATGTGCCCACGATCAAACTTTGATTACTGGGTCTTTATATTTCATAAGAATGAAGTTTAAATATTTAAAGTGGATTTTTGCATGGTTTTTTAGCTAAAAGGGAAGTGAGTCTTTGAATGTTTGCAGTGCTTTCATATTTTTTCTGTCATTATGTACTTTTGTCAAACGTCTCTTCAGCTGCTGTGGACGATCCAACAAAACCAACCACAGAATTCTCAATCAGCCATCTGCAGTTAGAACAAAGGAGGGTATGTAAGACCTCCAGAGTGCTAAGCAAGATCTGACAAGACAAGCAGTGTAGCAAACTGATGGGATGCAGCTGGGCTTAACGGCGCGATGTTGGTTGAACAAAACCAAACGCTCTGCTAAGCCTCGAAAAGTGAGAATCAGAGAGAGCATTACCTAAACGTGTGGGAGAAACACAACCTCACTTCACAGTGTTTGAAATTAGGTAGTATTGTTTTCTTCGTGTGGAAAAGGGCAGATACTGAATGTGTATGGTTAGAGCTGAACATTATTTTGCTGAACTGAGTGCATGCTCTTGCATTAGATTATTTTTACTCACCTTACAACTGTCTCATGAGAAACATATTAACTCGCTTATAATTCTAGAGCCATAAAATATGAGTAGCGTACAACAGGGGCTTTTATCATGGTACATTACCACTTAAATGGCTATTTCTATACCCAACCACCGATTAAACCTCTGTGCTTACTGTACACATCAACTCATCTGTCTATACTGACATCCATTAATTAAATTAATTGAAGTCCTCTACATTTATTCAGTCACTCCATATTCCCTCTTTCTGTACAGAAATGTACTGGCGGTGGACAAATCTACAGTTCTGCCAGACCTTGAGCTGCATTAGATTCATGACACAGTTGTATGCCTCACATGGCGACATTTAACTTTTGGCTGTGGTGAAATGTCAGCTTACTGAGAAAAGAGGCAAGTTCTTCACCCTGCAAGTGGAGAGGATGGCAGATTTAGAACTGGTTCAAAGCCAACTAAAGCATATGAGACCTGCTGGCTGTTTCTCCACATGTAGTGTGCTTTATATTATATTATTATAGTACAGTAGATTCCTACAATCTATTGTACAGTAATAGGAAATGTCTGTCCAGCTCTGTTTAACTCAGTCAATAATTAGATGAAAACAGGCAGGAAACCTCTGTGATTACATTGAGAAGTTCTGTTATTTATAGATCATTTATGGTAGATGGGATAATATTGATGTAAAGCTGTGTGGGGCACTGCAGCCTGAGGATAACAATATATCTACTCCCCCAGTATATCTCCTGCTGTTCACCCGCTCAAGAGATAGAGAGGATAATCTTACATGGCTGTTTTATAAAAATCTTAGTCTTTTTGTGTGATCTATGATTCGCACCCTACTATGATGACTAAATCTGTATATTAGTGCTTATTACTGAGTCCAAATGCAATCAAACCTGGTAGAAAATTGTCATAATTGATGGATAAACTGAACTGGTCAAAGAAATTCTAAAGCACACATGCTGGCAATTTGAAAATTGTAATTAGCTATTAAAATCCTCTCAAAACATCACTGTAAAGATGGATGGAAAGAAAAATGATGGCACTGTTATTCCTCTCCTCTCTGACAGATTCGATATGTCATCTGTTGTTGAACAAATCCATGTCATGTTCAAACAAAGCTATTCACTGAGTCTGTTTAATGTTTGCACCAGTTTCTCACGTTGAGATTAAACACACATCATGACAAAGAGCTCTACTGTGGACCTCGTCACCAAGACTGATGAGAGGGTTGAGAAAATCATCATTGGGTCTCTTAAAGAGGAATTCGGAGAAGGCACACACTGTTTCACTGGGGAGGAGTCGGTTGCCAAAGGGGAGCCATGTGTCTTGACCGACAAACCTACATGGATCATAGACCCAGTGGATGGCACCACAAACTTTGTACATGGATTCCCATTTGTGGCTGTATCTATTGCATTTGCTGTCAATAAGGAGTTGGAGTTTGGTGTGGTGTACAGCTGCTTGGAGGACAAGATGTACAAAGCAAGAAAGGGGAAGGGAGCTTTCTGTGATGACGAACCCATTCAGGTGTCTGATGTGAAAGACATTAACAAGTCAATAATCATCTCTGAGCATGGAACTGATAGAAGCCCAGAAAAAGTGACAAAGATCTTCTCCACAATGCAAAAGATCCTCTGCATCCCAGTGCATGGGCTGCGTGGGTCAGGAACAGCGGCTACAAACGTGTCTGGTGGCAACCGGGGCAGTCGAGGTGTTCTTTGAGATCGAGATCCACTGCTGGGATATTGCCGCTGGTGCAGTTATAGTCAAAGAAGCTGGAGGAATCCTCCTGGAAGTTGATGGGGAACCATTTGATGTGATGTCTCGGAGGATGGTTTCAGCCAACAGTGAGACTATTGCTAAACGGATCATCAAGGAAGTAGAAATATTCCCAGTGGTGAGGGATGACGCTCCAATAGAGAAGAAGTGAAGATACTCGAAGATGGTTTATACTGAATTTAAACTCCGCTGCAAAATGAGGACAAGAAAAGCTCTTTCACACCTTTGTCTGAATAAAAATCTCTTTGCTGTAAAACAAAAACAAAACAGTTGCATATAGGAGATATCAGATATCTTTTATGGAAGTTCTACAATATTCACTACTGTGCAAACGTCACAAAGTTTTCACTCATTTTCAGGCAAGTCCTTCTATCTGACCATTTCAGAGGGCTGTTTTTTGGGTTTTTTTTTTGCTTTTTCAACCGCCTATAAATCATTCAAGCATAGAAAAGGCACCCAACTCCAGGGATGAACCGGTGCTGTGTATACACATAACAGACAACAGCAAAAAAAAAAAACAATTTTAAATTGTATCTGTAGGCACTTTGTTACCAGCACACTGGTGCAAAAACATATAATTTGTTTCCATTTTTTCCATTTCTTTAGCCGATTCTATGAAAATACCAACGATAACACAGTTTGACAGGGATAAAATAGCATTTTTGCACTAACAAGGTGATTTCCAAAGAGCTATTATCTAAAAACCTAGCATATCTAGGTGTGAATTGTCTCCTTAAAATGTCTGAAGAAACTGGGTAGGTCAGGGAAAAAGTGGCAGGCCTAAAAAACTATCTACAGCACACGAACAGTCTTTAAAAGTCTGTTCACCACCAGTGCAATGAAAGTAGATCTGGAAAGAGGAATACACAATGAATGCCCTTCAAAAAGCCTGGAGAACTAACTTTACAGAAATTGTAAGCTTGCCCGAGAGGCTGTGTTGAAGAATAAAGGTTGTCATACTAAATACTGACTATTTACAAACTCTGTTTTTGTCTTATATACCGCATTTCCATTTCACATTTCAGTGAAACACACAGTAAAGAAATGAAGGGTGTTTTTCGGTCCAAAACAATCTACTCCAAATAGCTTTGTACTACTGATTGAAATCTGGACTACATGTGCTTTATTTCAACTATGCACAAACCATGGCAATGACAGTGGTAAAAACAGATGTTGATGTGTCGTTTTGTATCTGTTAGAAATCTCATTTTAAATCAGAGTTTTCCACGGTTAAAAGCTCTGGGTAGCAGTTAAGATACTCACAAGCCTCCAGCTGAGTGCTGCGCTGGGAAAGAGGGGGTCACCTCTAAAAATGATTGTATATGTATGCAGTGAACAGCAGCTCAGGACGCCTGGCTTTCTGGGTGATGTTCTGCCTGGGGACTGCATAGTTTTCCTGGGAGACTTAAAAACTCACATGTTCCTCCCAGTCACGCCTCGAGGGGGAGATTGTCTAGTAGTGTCAAATTTATGTCAGTATGACTTCATTATTCACCCTCTATTGCAGCACACCCTTATTAAGAGAACATCTCTTATGCAGACAGGGAAGACACGTGGGTCACAGACAGTTATTTTTATCATGAGATGTAGCATATTAAGTCAACATGTCAACCTGAAAGCATCTGCAGCTAATGGGCTTCCATCAGCATGAAGGATGGATTGATAAATATCAAAGATGAAGGAAGACAAGAGCAGAGGCGGCTTGATATTAATCATAATATGGAGCATCATTTAAATGGTGATGGCTGTTTTGGTGCACAGATCAGATATGCATGGATCAAAGAGTCATCACGGTTCACTAAACAAAATTATCAAGCTGCTTTTAATTATTCTGTCTCCCAGGAGAAGGAGTTATATTAGGAGCTTAAATAATCAATCATAACGCAGTGATGTAGGCTGTGTTTATGTGCTAGCAGGATATACGGAACCAAAAGTTTATTTTTTTACTCCTTATAGTTATAATGTTTTAAAAGATGTTCCAACAAATCTCATTTCTGAGCAGTAAACATCTGACCATCTGTGCAGTGCAGACATTTTCAGTTGGCGCTCCATATGAAATGTTATTCTTGCCTGCAAAACAGGAGCTCATGCACAAATACTGTCTTCACTGTGTTTTTATCTCCCACTATCAATTTTAAAATGCACCATAAAGCGCAACCCCCAGCTACTAAGTAAGAAAGTCCTGAGTGTATTTTCTTGATTCATTAACCTGTGAAAGTGGCTGTAGAGGATGATGAAGAGCTCCTCTGAGACACTCTCCCCTCTAGCTAAACCAAAACCCTCTTCTGAATTGTTTCATCCAAATAGAAACATTCAATCTTCAAGACAGCTTGGTCAAAACACTGCACTCTAACTGTGAGTGCGGGCCACCTGTAGTTGTCACAGACACACTTATACCAAACAGAGCTGACAAAGTGACGGGTAATTGATACTTGAATCCTTTTATTGTTTTTCAAACTCCTCAGAGTGTCCATTTAAAAAAAGAGAAGAACAAGGTGCATGACGTCTCTACAAAGGTAATGCTTTTAATATTCAGATAAAAATGCAGCAGAGAGAGAGGGAAATGTCTGAATATAAATATATATTATTGACACATAGCACATGGTATTTATAACAACAATGGTGCATGATTTTCTGTCTGGATTTTTAAACAATGGGATCTTGATTACAGGAGGTTTGGTGTGAAAGCAGCCAACATTACAAAGCCCCAAATTAAAGATATACAGTCGGCTGATGCACAAAATCACACATACCAACAAGTGATAAAATCACCAACAAAGTAATGGCTGCTGGCTAAATGAATCACCAACTTTCATATAAAACATTCTCAGTCAATGGAATCAAATTGGAAATCAAAGCATTGTCTAATGTTTTCATTTTACATCTATCTACTGGAATGGTTTATCCAAAGGAGCCTGTGTAGGAAGAGGCAGAACTCAGGACTGTGCCAACTATTGCCTACATTATTCTAACATCGGTGTAGTCATAGGGGGTTTTGTACTAGGGAGCTGGTAGGTTAAAGGCTGTTTAATGTGCTCGATGGCTGCCTTCCCACGTGCACTGTTAGAGAGGTTAATAATAACAGAACTACTACTACAAATTAGTTTTTGAACAAGACTGTAAACATCCTGATCTGCTGCAGATTTAGGATGTTTTATCATCCTGAGTCTATAAGGTTTACATAGCTTTAGAAGCCAGCGGCATGGCCATTTGAGGAACTGCAGTATTTGTCATTTTTTGTGTTGACTTCATTTCTCATGAAGTCAACACAAATAATATAGGTTAATAATTGTTGATAATAATTGTTGGTATGTGTGGTATGTATCACTTGTTGGTATTTTCTACCCCCTTTGTACTACCTGTAACTTGAGCTGTTGCAACACCGAGTTTCTCATTCGTGAGATTAATAAAGTCTATCTTATCTTAATATAGGTTAATTATAGGTTGTCCACTTGTCAATTCAAGGCCCTGTCCTCATGTACATTCTATACGTTTTGACCTTTATTTCACACAGAAAACTGCATTTTAGCTTAATGAAAAACTTCTTCCAGGGTGGGGACTTCTGTGTTTAACGTGTGGACAAGTAAAATACAGATTTGTCTCTTGGAAAGTCAAAGACTTTATCTTTAACCCTTTTTTTTGATAGCCTGTTGTTTGTAGACTTCTGATTAGCCACCGTTTCTGATAGGTTAGGGTTAAATTACAACCTGTTGCTTTACAGGTCATTCAAATCCCATAATGTTGCCAGATTATCTGTCCTCCAGGTCATGGCTGGGCTGGAGCATATCCCTAATGTCATAAGGCAAGAGGTGATTACCAATCTATTGCAGCATTAATGTAAAGAGACAGACAGCTGCCTCACATTATGGTCAATTTAGAGTTACCAATTAGCCTAATGTGTTTATCCAGAGGAAGAGTCCCCGGAGAGAATCCACGCAGACACAAAGAGAACATGCAAACTCAACACAGAAATGCTCCAGTCAGCAAAGCCAGTGGCTTTGAACCCAGGACTTACTTGCTGTGAGATGATCATGCTAACCACCACAACACTGTGCTGACCTTACATTGTACCATCTACGCACATACATTGTTCCAGGATCATGCTGCAGTGCTTTTCACGAGGTCTTACCAATGACACCAATTTTGTCTTATTTACACTAGCTCCCTACAAAGTTTAAGATTCAGGTTTTGGTGATCACTTAAGAGCTCTTCATGGTTAGATGCCTCCCTGTATTAGTGAACTTCCACATGCATATGCAACTTCAAGGTCTCTGGGGTCAGCTGATCAGTGCTTTTTGGTGGTACCTTGGACCTTGTACCTCCCAAGCTGTGAAACTCACTTCCATTGGATTTAAGTGGATGCTGCTGGATGACTTAAAGGAAAAAATTCTATCCATTTATACAGTTTTAATTGATGTATCATATTTTTATTGTAAAGCACTTTGTGACTTTTGTTCTTGAGAAGCAAGAATAGCCTTTTATTGTTATTATACATGTACAAAGAAATTGTGGAGTTTCCTTAGATTTTTTTCCCAGGCTCTTTATCCATATGTCAATGACATGGTGTTAGCTTCATATCTCCTCGAAACTAACTCGCTGTCATTTTCATGGGGAAAGATGGAAAGGCAGCGATTTCTGCTGAGATGTCTCTAAAGCACCTGGACATATCACTCTCTTTCAGTGGGATCATCAAGCCTCCGGGGCTCTCCGAGATGCCACCGGGTATGTTGATTGATTCCTCCCTCAGAGATTAATCTAGACATTGACTGTGGAGTGTGAGTGTTAGAGTGTGTCTGGGTGTTTGAGTCTGAGACAGAGAGAGAGGCTGTGTCTGACAGAGCCAGAGCCAGTGGGCTTGGTGATCTACACTCTGTTTAGATCCTCATTTCCCAGAGTTCATAGCTCTCCTCCATCAACCTGCAGGCAGAGAGCCAAGCCCTTGCTCTCTTCTCCATGGTGGTCTAATTCATCCTCACTTAGGAAAGGTAAAGGCAGCCTCTGTCTTTCTGAACAGGTGTAAAGGCCCCCCCCCCCAAGCACATACACATTTTCCTTTGATCTTGCTTTCTTTGTTTGTTTTATCTTTGATTTATTATATGATTTTTTTTTTTATTTATGTACTGGAAAATAAAAAAGAGCCTCAGTCTCTGAAGAATTTCCTTAAGCAAAGGTTAAGTAGTTCAAAATGAAGCCAAGGGAAGAAAACAACCTTATTACAAGACACGTGCAACCACCCACATTCAAGTAGGCTTACACACACACGTGCGCTAGCACACCATTCAGGATTGGGTGCACTGTTGCACTCCTACACACACTGTTGAAGTCTCTCATTTGAAATCAGATGAGCCTCTGCCTAACAGTTGCACAGTTTAAATAAGCCAGATTCTAAATAAAGTGTCTGTCTTTCTCCTAAACAGATGGTAATGAAATTAGGCCTTTTTTCTTGCTTTTTTTTTCTAAGTCACTCCATTCTGGGTAAGTAGTCTATAGGTGCAGCTGGGACAGGTGTGTGAGTAAAACAGCGCCAGGGGCGTAATGCATATTTCTACTTCATTGTATCCAGCTGTGCATTCATAGTTCTGGCAGATATGAACTGCAGTGACACGCACAGATGGCCGTTCACAGCTCATGACAAATCTGGCTGGATTTGTGTCAAGGGGGTAGAATTAAGCGATGGTAATAGCAGATTTTAATACTGGCGACAAATGATCAAATATTGCTGATAGGCCCCACTTGCATTTAGTCCAATTTCTTTCCCCCATAGGGAAAGAACTGTATATCAAAAAGCTTAAGAGATGTTGCTAGTATTCTGCATTCATTTCTCAGCTAATTATTGTTTGCAGGATTTATTAGGTTATTGATGAGTTTAGGGGCAATGCTATTATACCTAACTGGAGATGGACACAGTTGGAGTCAGTGTTTGCACATTGCTTGATTTATATACATCTGTACTATTTATAGAGCTGCCAAGTTTACTGCCTTGAATAAGCAATAAAAAACCCCACATGATTTCATAACAGCTATGACTGTATGGTAGGATCAGCAACAAAAATAGTGTAGCTCTATTGATTGCTGGCCTTATTATTAAAAAAAACGAAAAGAAAAAATCAGTCCTGTTTAACTACAAAAATGCATTAGGGATTTAGCATAAGAAACTGTCTGTGTTCTTTTTTTTTGACTCATTGCAGTTTTATTAAGAGTTTGATGTTACCTGGAGCTGGAGTGCAACCCCAATGTTATCCCATTTCTTTTATTTAGTTTCTTCTGTTCAAAAGATGCTCTTGTTTTGACTGTAATTTATTCCACTTTTATTATTGCTGCAAAACTGTTGAATAAAATTAGTTTGACAGCAAATATTTTTGTCACTTGGTCCTTCAGAGAAACGTTCTGGTAAAGTCCCAGTCTTTTTTGAAAGGCCAGATGGGGTACATTAGAGCAGTATATCATTTGTTTTTGATGAGATCTTTTTTTTTTTTTTTTACTGTTCTCTGTAGAGTTAAACTACTTGACCTTGCTGTAATTTAAAGGTGAAAAGAAAGAAAGCAACCACTTTTCTATTGTGCAGCGTGGCTCTTAATCCCACAAGTTACTTCATTTTATCATTAGAAGATTCTGTTTTTGCTTGTAGATTTTGTTTTACTAGGTTACAACACAGTCATAGCAGCTAATAATAATAATAATAATGCTAATAATAAATATGAATATAAATGAAATATGTATCAAACAAAACTTAGGCCACAAGTAGTGAAATGTTGCCTATCTTGTGCACTTTTCCTTCTTTGTAATTAGAGAGTTGTTGTATGCCACATTAGAGGCTTTAGTGACAAATGACTTAACGAGCTACACAGGGAGTCCTAATTATTCTGCAATTAGAAATGTAATTACGGGTTGCGCCAACAGCTTGCGTGGTAGCAGTGTGAGGGAACAGAGGCAGAGCGACTATCATATTTAACCGTTTGCTAATCTGTCACACACGGAGAGGTAGACAGTGCCCCAGTCTTTAAACCTGTGGCCTAACCTGGATGGAGTTAAGCCACTGAGCCCTGTAATCCATCAGTGCATAGGCAAACTAGATTTTAAAAAGCACTGGCCTAATGTGATAGATTCATAACGCAGGATTAAATACTGTGTATGCATGCATGTGCGCATATATTTATAATCATAATGTCTCCTAACCTTCCGGGAAGTTGCAGTGACATAATGGAGAGGTAATAGGTTGAAACTGGATTTCTCTGAGCCTTTCTATGTTATTCAATAAGCAAATTTACATTAGGCACTACATTATCATGTTAATCAGGTAATGAGGTTCAACATGTAGCTTCTAGTGAAATAGTAATGGAAATGTCGAGAAGCAGGGATCTTATTATAGTCTTTTCCTGTTTTACAAAACAAGCTCTTCTACACTGTTCCTGAGAGCAGTCCTTTGGCGTTCTTGGTAGAAAGAGAAGGTCAAAGGGCAGAATGCATTAAACCACCACATTTAGCAGCTGCAAGAGAGTGCCTGGTCTTGTTTTCACTTTGTGAGTCTGTCTGTGAGTGTTATCATGGTAGAGTTTCGGCCTGAATACTATAGCCAGAGGTACTGCAAAAGCATTTGAGTGTACTTTGACTGGTATTTATATGTATATCAGTCGGTGGGCAGATTTTGTCCACCTGCCTCAATGTGTGCAAGCTGCAGTCACAGAACTTTACTGGTAAGTAGATGACACTATAATGAAGCCAGAATTTAAAGACAGGTATGAACTCACTGGCGTTTCTGCTTGTGTGATGCCATTTTGAGGCAATCTCAGACTCACAAATTTTGTCATCTTCTATCCATTCTCTTGCTCTTTTCTAGTTCAGGGTTGCTGGGGTGGGGTGGCAGCTTTAGCCTATCCCAGGTGCCATAGGGCAAAAGACTGGGTGCACCCTTGACAGGTTGTCAACCATTCACACTCACATCTACGGCCAATTTATAATCACCATTTAACTTAAGTTCACCAACGGCATGTCTTTGGACTGTGGGAAGAAGCAAGAGTACCTGGAGAGAACCCACGCAGACATGGGGAGAACATGCAAACTCCACACAGGGCCCCAGCTGTCATCTTATATGTTATTTTGAATTGTTCAGGAAGCTGAAATCCCCCTGGTTCCCTTTTTACACTGTTAGAACATTCCTGCTGCCTCAAAGCAAATTAAATGCAAATTACATGAGTGGACTGTTCATCCTTTCAGGGTCAGTGTTTGTGTTTGTGCCATGCTCGCAGGCAGTGCTGGGGCCAATGCACTATAGTACTAGTAGTGAGTAACTCGTGCCAGTGATGGCAGATGAGGGCTAAGAGGGTATAGCCCTACAAACCCCACCCTGAGCTCTGGTTGACCTGCCAACCTTACTATCCCATGTACCGTTCCAGGGCTCAGCCTCTTTGAAAACTGTGGGTTGTAGTTTAAATTCCTGTACATGTTTGTAAGACCTGTGAGAGGCCCACAGTTTGTGTTTCACAAGCTTCTTAAAAGGGGGGATTTATTATGAATCTTTTCAGTGTCGTGAACCTAGTTAAAACATCAATATGATTAAGGAAGATTTTGAGACTTTAGGACAGGAGCATCATGTTGTCACTCATATCAGCGCGCTAAATATGACCCTGGAATTTTTTTTTTTTCCACTCCTCTCTTGCAGTCTCAGTTTTTTCTGTAAATACTTCAAATTATATTTAGCAGTTGCATCATTTTTAAGAAACAAACCTGAAAAGAAACTCTTGACTCCAACAGTTTTTGGGATCAGACTTTTAATTGGACTTAAATTCACATAAATAACATTGGTTCATATATATTTTGTATAATATACAACTTTATATAATATATATTTCCCCCTATGATTTACATTCCTCTCTGGCTAAAAGTATATCTGTTATATCTATGGAAACAGGAAGCATTGCAGGAAGGCAAAACTGCTCTTTTTGTGCTGTTTCAGGTTTTTTTTCTCTCTCTTTTTTTAAAATCAAGGTCCAAATACCAAAAGGAGAGGAGTGCCTTTCTTTTGAGTTGTAAAAAACAACAACAAAAAAAAAAGAAACATTTCCCAAGTTACACAAACAGAAAAGCAGAAAGGAGAAACTATTGCATTGTCTCTAGGGTATTACACTGCACTACAAGGAGTTGGTAGCTATTGAAAATCATTCACCGTATATATTTTACTGTATTGACTTGTGACACAAAAAAAGAGCACTGCAGATGATCTGATATGAATGGCAATGAACATTTTCTGTATGCTTTTGAAGGTTTTCTTACCCATTGTATAAAAAAAAAAAAAATTGAGAATATGTTTGACTCGACAGGAAACCCTATCTCGAAGATAAGGACAGAGTTACAGTATGAACCTGTGGCAAGGTCACATATTCATGCAGTGACCAAGCCAAGCACACTTGCACAGATGAGTTGAGCTTGTCGGTCCAGATCACAAATCAACACTGTTCGGTTCCTGCGACCGACATTATTCAACAAGATGAATGGATATCTGGAAGTCAGGTAACATTCGGTAAGCTCCCTGCTTTGTTTATCTGCTGTGTTATCTTTGACATGTGGAATATCTGTATCAATCAACACCTTGAATAAATATTCATAACTGATGCACCATTCAGTTTCCCTCGGTGAATAATGCAGAGCCGATTTTTACTGCCGTCCCAACTGACTCATCAAGGAACTAGAAGGTCACTAGCAAATGATTTAAAACAGTGCGTGTTTGCAGGGTATGCCTGCTTTATAAAGTCAAGGTGATCATAGCCTGTCAGAGTAGAAATGTTACAAGACGGCCAACAGTTATATACCTCGTGATGAGTAAAAGGAATGAAATTGGCAATGAGGCGTAAGGTTTTTCGTGTCAAATCGGGTAAAAGTCTGCATCTTTTTTAAGCACAACCTCCAGTGTCACTTTGTCACAGCTTCTCTCAACTTTCTGGCTACGCAGCCTCTTTAATCGGCAAAAACTATGATACATATTTGATTGTCTGAATCAGCCCTGCTTCCTTGAATATCAAACCAGAGAGAAACTGTCACCCACGCTAGGCCTTTAAATCCAAACGAGAAAGCAACACTATTTTTTCCAGCTTTAGCTGCTATTTGAACAGTGATCAAGAACAGAAAGAGTTTCGAGGTCAGGTCTGCTGTAAAATGTTCAGGTGAGCCTCTACCCAAAGGGGGGAAAAAAAAAAAAAAATTGGTGAGCTTGAAAGAGTTACTTAAATTACCCAGTGAGATCCTATAATGTATCATGCATTTATCACGACAAGACCAACCTAAACTGAGCATGGAGTGTGTTGGTGTGCGTGTGTGTGTGATAACAAATTACAGAGGAAAACACAATCATGCCATGACGTTGCGACAGACAGCAGGTTTAAGTGTTAACCACCTCCTTCCCTGAAAAGTCAACAACAAACAGCTATTAGTTATTCATTATAATCATGATAAAAATCCCACAAACACCATCATAATCACATCCCTTTTCTAAACATAGTTTCACTGTATGCTATTGAAAAAAAAGCAATGGGGAGGACAAGTCGCTGGTTGTGTTTAAAGCACATTAAACAAAACTTAAACCTTAGAACTGTGACTTTTTTCTTTATTGCAAAGTTCTCGGAGTGACCAAAAGAGGTTTTCTTGCAGTATGTTCTACATGCGAACCACCATAAATTACTTTGAAAACATGAGCAGAAAAATAGGATGAGTTAACACAACCAGCAGTAGCGCTTATTGTCCCTTACCCTCCCCACTACAACCCTGCCACTCATTTCCATCCATTTTAATACTCATAGAGGGGAGTTAGTGTTAATTAAAAAGTGCATCATGAATATGTTGCGATTAATAATAAAAGTAAACTTTTTTTTCATAAATAACACTTTTTTTTCCTCTAGTTATCAATAAACCTCTTATTATACAAGTTGAGTAGTCACATGATGCAAATCTACCCCTGGGATCTTGTTAATAAAGAATCCGGGAGCGACGCTAACACTTCCTGAAATAAGGAAGCTGTGACCTGTCAATACAAAACAAGACTGACGGGTCAAATCCAGGAGGAAGATCGAGGAAAGGACTATAGCAGTGACCACACGTAGCCATTAAGGACACAACACATGAACAGTGGCAAGGAAATACTTGCAGTACAGCCTGCTGTAGTAGACAAACTAAAAAAAAAAAATAAAAAAAAGGGACACAAAGAAGAGACTCTTGATTCTTAAGAATGAAATATGCATTCTTACTGCCTTGGTGTGGGAAAAAGAATACCACTCTCGTGTCTGGACTAATGCGGGGAGGTTTAGTGGTTTTGTTTCAGATGACACTAACGTGGCATTCGGGTACTGTGTTTAAGCATACATCATTATACTCAAAATGTGCAGCATGTTAAGCTGCGTGTTACTTTTACAACCAAGAAATAATGTTACTGAACTCGCTGTCTTAATTTTGAGCTTTTTTCCCAGTCTTGAATCTACCTATGGTGATAAATACTTCACTGCAATTACTGGCGTGCATTATTTTTCCATTGTGTACAGCAAATACAAAACTCTATCAAGCTAGAGATTGTAAACTCTATAATTGGATGTCTGCATACACATTTGGAGAAACTGTAGGATACAGACATGTTTTCTAGTTGTAGTGTGTATAGTTCCGTACAGTAACTGTACGGAACTATACACACTACAACTAGAAAATGATGGAAAAATACAGATCGCATTTGCTAAAATACAATCAGCAATCATCTGTTCATGATTTTGCTTTTTATTTGTTTTTATTACTGTAGAAATCAAATAATGATTGAATGAAAGCAAAGACGTATAAAAAAGAAAAAGCTTGATGTTGTATTTTAGGGTGTAAGCATGGCTGTTTCCCAGATAATGTATGTACTAGTGTATACCTTGTGGGAATCAAACTTCCCCAAAGGAAAAAAGCTCATTTTTGGGGGGGACAGTCTGGCAGCATTTCAAAAGCTTACCCAATTCACACGTTACACTTTTGTTAAATCTGTAATAAAAGAGAAATTTAAACACTTCAGACACTTTATGGTCTTGAAGGAGGTTAAGTTCTGCAGCTTGAAAGTTGGAGCTTCCAGAATTTATGCTACAAGGCCAGCTCAGCTGCTTGGGCTGTAATAACAGACATGAAAGTGGCATCAATTTTCACACTACTAAGAGAGAAGATAAACTAAAGAAAAATCCTGACTGCTTGACCCTAACGCTGAGGGGATCCAGACGCTCTGAAATGATGTGTGGGGTAATTTGCTGGTAGTTTGTGTTTACTTGTCTCCATAGAGAAAAGGGTCATTTATAATCAAGACATTAAACGGGAAAACAGTGCCCCTGATACTTAAGGCATGAGGGGGCACACTGAATGGTTTGACAAGTCTGAAAATTGTGATTGTAAGCATCTGCTATGGCCTTTACATCCACCAGATCTTAAACCTGTTTGCCAGCTAAAGGAGATTATGGATCGGTGGACAGCGCTTTCCACCACTGTCATCAAAACTCCACAAGTGAAATCATTTTGAAAGCATGTTGTTTTTGTGGATATTTAAAATAATATCAAAACGTGGATTTCAGTTGGTTTTCTATTCATTTTTCTCTATATATTTTTTCCTTTTCCTTTTCTATCTTTCGTGAAATCGACTACAGATTAAGTAGTTTCACTGTTCATGTGCTACACCTTCAAACTTTAAATGGCTGACATGAAGGATTCTCACTTTGGTCTTCTGCCTAGGGTGAAACACAGATGAAAAAAGGAAGACCTTAAATTGTCCTGAAATTACAGGACACCAAAGCTTTCTCTGTCAGTGACTGCAGGGCATCGGATGGACTTTACGTATGCTGATGGCTGCAGTCAAAAGACCTCATTCCCATTCGTTGATGATGGATTTGCAAAATATTGGATGGCTACAAACTAACCGGACTGACATTTTTCCAGACTGCTGTGCATAATTGCAACTTTTTAAACTCATATGAAAGTAACTAGTTAACTCATGAGCCACCGTGTCAGTGTTTTAATCGCATTTACAGTCACTCGACCACTCAGTGGCAGGTCTTCATCCCGGTCAAGTATGGCGAGTCTTGCCGGCACATCCCCATTTGCTGCTGTTGGTGCTCTTGAAGATCCGAGGCCACACCATCGACAAAATCGGGGACAGGTAGCCCTGAGAGTATCATGACTGACTTGTTCCAGATCATGAAAGTGGGTACAACAGGTAGGAGGAAGGAGATTTCAAAGGTGTGAATATGCTGGGAATTCATGGCATCGTAAAAGGACAGCGAATTGTTGTCATAGTCCAGCAGGACACCCAGCCGCCTCAGCTGCAGACTCGCCTCCACCAGCATCTCCTTACCATCATGCCGCACCATAAAGTTGTTGTTGCAACGTGAGAACACCCATGAGGATGAGTTTTTGCCGCTCCATTCGTTTTTCGGGGCTGATTTGTAAGCCACGCCGATGGCGTACCTGCAGGGAAGGCACATTTTGGAACACATTAGTGATCTGAAACTGGTGTCCTCCTTAATGACTTTACTTACACAGTCAGGCTACCTCATGCTGAGGACACACAAGATATGCGTAGCCCCTTTGGGTTTTTTGTGCATGAAAAGGTCTACTTCACAGCCAATTAGTGAAAAGAATATAATTAGGATAAGAGTATACACTGTGTGTGGTGTATGTCTGTTGCGCGTGTGTGTGTGGTGTGTGTGGGGGAGGTTGCGTAACAGCCTAGATTTAAACTCCCAAAAGAAAGATATTTCAGTTTATCAAGCCTCCTTGCAGGCTTATATAATGCACTTGTGTGTGCGTGCGTGTGTTTCTTACCATGTGGATGCTCCGAGTAGCACTTCCCAGTAGTGACACCCGCTGTCAATAAAGACATTACCAGCAGCTCCATAGGAGCCTGTTCCGCTGAAGCGCTCCGGGGTGTGGCTCTTCTTCAGCGAGCTCTCGTCCTTCTCCATGGTCAGACAGTCGTTGGACAGACGCAACTTCTTATGGGCTGTTTTTGGGTCCAACTTGAAAGGTTGACCTGAAAAGACATGTAATTATGTGCTGTTACTGTATGTAATGATAACAACGCCGGCATCATCAAATTCCAAATCTTGCCAGATATATTATGATTATATTTATGACTGATTATTACATGATGGCTGTACGTGGTGTAGCAGTAACAGATGGATAAACATATCTGCATTTATAAGCGGCACATTAAGGAGGAGTATTCATATATAAATGATGAATTAAGCACTTGCTAATACCTTATAAATACCTTATTAGTGCTTAATAGTGTGACATTATTATACAGCGATACTTATTACTGTAATGAAAAACCAAATACAGAAGATCACTGTGCACATTTTTAGGTATAACATGCTTATTTTATACTACAGCTTTCAACATAGTATTCAGGTCTTGTTTAATTTAAATTGCTTTGTTTACTATAGTATCACGAACGAATATATTTATTGGCTATAGAGCTGTGGATTCCTGTAACTTTTTTTATCCCCTTCTGACCTCACAGCCTATTGCCACCACTGTGGACCTCAAACTCATCGATTGATACGGCATACTAGAATGACTGTACGTTTAGTGCATTAGCTCTGTGCATGGATATAAACAGAACCAAACCAAGAGGGGGATTATTATATGACAGACACATCAGGAGGATTAGGTGACAGCCAAGGCAGAGAATGAAGAGACTGCTTCATCTTTTCTGTTCTCAACTGCAGGCACGCTATTGGTGTGGAAGCCAAGATTTTTGGTGAAATACACAGTGTATCTGTGTGTAACAGTTTTTGTTTTCATCAAGAACATGTTTAGTGTTGGTGTAAACATCCTGTGTGAAAATAAAGAAGGAATAATAACGGCAGAGAAATGGGTTCATATGGTACATTAAGTACTGATTGAGTAATGGTTAGCTATATGCACATGCTGCTTAAGCTTATTAGCCATGTGGAGCTGGTAATAAGTGGTTAAAGCGTGTTAGTCTGGTGAATGCTGCAACGTTTAAAAATGGTTCAGGTACACAGTGTACTGGAAATACATGAAAATAATGCAAGGTGAGGGATCCAATCATGATCAAGTGATCATGTCTGACTATTTTATTTTTTTAGTTCCTCCTTGTTTTAGGTCCCGTTTAGAAATAAATTGGGAGATGAACCAGAACTGTGCCTCCAAAATTGAGTTCTGGGTTGCTTACACCTGCACTCCTCACAAAGTTTAACTGATAGTGTTTTTTGTCTATCTTTGACTTCAGGTTAAAACAGACCCGAGCTCTGTTTTGGTCTCCACCATCTCTTACTAAAATATCTGGCCCCTTCAGCTCTTTAATGCTTCTGTATGTTCACCTGCTAGTTTCTGATTGTGTGTCTGCCATTGTTTTTTTTTTCACTTAAGCTTTTGAGCTGAAAGAGGCCGGCGATGCCACAAGATAAAAGGAAGAAAGAACCAAAAATAAGAATAAAACTAGAGGGAGATTTCAACCCAGAGCAGCAAAAGAAGAAAACAAATAGAAAGCGGGGTGAGAAGTGCTTGCAGAGAACTCACAGAGACACAAGAGGAGAATGTTTGAGATACAAGGGCGAGAGTCTGAACTTCAAAGCTTCTCACAGCCTTTGGTGAAAACATTTCGTAACAGTGGAGGAAGCCACCCGGCATTTTCCTCTGTGCCTCCAATCACACAGACTTGGAAATTAGCTGAAGGAAATAGCCTTCACTTCCACCACGATAGGTAGCGGTTGGGGCTTTTCAGTGGAAATGTTGCTACCCGGCTGCAACAATTCAGTTTGCAATGGCACCAGTAATTTGGGTGTAATGGGTGGAAAATTGGGAGGGCAAAACTAGGTGAGTGGCAGAGAGAGAGAGGAACTATGGAGCGAGTAGGAGAAGAGAAGTTGAGGGGATAATATGAGACAGAAGATTCGGCAGAGGATCCCCTCTCAACCTCTCAATGTGTGTGTGCGTAGGCTTCATGGAAGTCAGCCACATCCCTTCCAGACCTGACATTTAACTCTGACACCTCTCATCTCATCTCTCAGCCTCCCTGAGCCTCCCATGGCTTAATGAGCGACACAATGAGGACCCGGACTCCGCCTCCCCTCTCTCTATCTGCCCTTGCCTTCATCTCTCTTCCCCCCATTCTTTCATTCTCATCCTCTCTATCCTCTCTCCACTCTCACACACTCCCCTCTCCAATAATCTGCGTGGTGAGTGTGTGTTACCGCATGTGGATATGAGACGACGAGGCCAATGTGCTGCTGGCAGCCAATTACATTAATGCGCTCTCTTCTTTGAACTGCTTATCGCTGCCAGCGCAGCCATTTCCAAACACTGGGGCTCTGTCATGCCTTTCCAGGGGATGACTCCTGAGAGCCCAGGCTGGGCCCGAGGTTCAGGAAGGGGAGACGCACGTGACAGTAGAGGACAAGCAGGCCCGTACACAAAGCATCCACTAGAGCCTCTACAAGAAGCAGACATGCAATACAGTAAATTGCCAAGAAGAAATGTTTTGAACTGGGGCCAGCAGGATTCTTGTAAATGGACAAAGTCTGAAATCATCAGTTTGCATTTAAACTGTGAGTTTTTGGCATGCACTCTACATAAGGGTGGCAAAACACTGCAAATAAAACTGGCAAAATGGAAGGTACAACTAAAATAACCCATGAATATGTTGAATAGCTGGAAGGTTTAGAGACTAAATTGTTACAAATTTGAAAAAAAAAAATCCTCTAGTGGATTACAGCCTGCAACTTGTAACCACTGCCTTAGTTTTCATTTCCTGTTTTAAGGCACCTGCAAGCCATGTCTACTCCCAGAATGAGTCATAAGTCTGTCACTGGTGAAAATGAGCCTAATATATTTCTGTGCTGAACATAAAAATTTAGCTATTTGTACTTTAGCGTTTTCATTTTATGAAGCTGTTCTACATTACTATTCATACGTCAGTACTTTAACTTAATGCTGAATGTCGGACAAACTTACATGCGGTGAAGAATGTTCTACTTTGTGACAGTTCTTCTTTTATTTAAGTAAAAGATTTGAGTACTTCGTGCACCGCTGAAGCTTCACTATGTTGCAGAGCCGCCATGAAATGAACAGACTTAGAGTCACAGCGAGTTTACTGGTATTTGCTAGCAGCACTTGGAGAACATGCCAAATTTGATTTCTTCTGGAGTGCTGTACTGCTGGCCTAAAGGTGTAAATAAGCCATGTGTGGAGTTCTACATTAGGAAGAAGACCGTTTCAAAATAAGAAAATTAATGTTTACATCAAAGAAAGTTCAGAACCCTTCTTATATCAGCTACCTCTAGAAACTACACATGCATGCCCAGACAAATAAAGTTCTTGACCAAAAATATGCATATTTAGAGCCAGATTTTAGAGCCAAAACAATAAAGACAAGATGGGGAGCAGCAAATCTCAGGGATGTAATATCCAAGTGGTAACTGTGATTAGCGTGCTTCAGCTTCTACCGAAATGTTTAGTGATATCTGTGTCTGCAGAGATAATCGCTCTACGTTAGACTGCCTCAGAGCTGTGCATTGTTACGTACTTGCAACTCTTTAATGGAACCTTGTAAAACACAGAAATGAAATTGTATCAAGGAAAAAAAAAGAGAGGAGCGAAATAAAAGAGACAACTGTTGGGGGAGCATTTATAAAAAGTAATTTCATTCCAACTTCATTCTGCTGGGTCTTTGCTGAAGTAGTTGCAGTGGGGCAGCATCTGGGTAATCGACTTTATTTCAATTCACTCAATTTCACCCACACTTTTTCTTTTTCCTGGCTTCCATTTTTGCTGAGGGAAAGATTGGGTTGCCTCCATAATGAAGGAGATAGAAAAAAAAGATCCATTTTACTGCAAAACTAAACAATTACTGAAGTAGAAACAGCAGCATCAGGGACACAGAGCGCTCTCTTGACACAGCAGCAGTATAACACAACCTCATATCCTTTCACAGGTTTTTACAGTTGTATAGAAGTTGCCAACTGGCAGCTTGCCGCTTGGCTTCTAACTGTCTCGTTCATATGTGACGTGGCATCTAATCCAGCTGTGCTGACTACTTTCATCTGTCTGAGATAGAGGTACACTGGTGAGATTAAAAATGCAGCAGCCATGTAACACGGGTGGGGACATCCAGTAACACTGCATGGGTATTAGGTGCTCAGCATGACTTCTTGGCATCGAGAGTGTTTATGTGTCAACATCCTCTCTTTTCACTCCTTCCTGGGCAATTTTTGGCTCTTTCTACAAAACTTCTCCAAAAACTGAAAAAGTCTTTGTGTAGTGAAAAAGCAAAGACAAACAGTAGTCCTTGATCTTCTGCAGTTTCACCCTTTAACGAACTAGGCAAAGTCTTCAGAGACCAGTGCTAGAAAAATAATATTCAGTAAGGCTTCTGGGTCTGCTTAGAATTTCACTGTGATTAAGAAGCCATTTTTGGAAAGGAAGCTTCTGTGATGGTTCGTTAGAGTAAAAGCATGTGAAAGACTGCTTTTTTTCCCTTCTTCCAACAAGATTCTTTCTCAGGGCTTTTGCTTGTGTGTGTGAAATGTAATCATTCACTAAAACAAAGCCACGCTCTTGGTATTCCCTCTTTTGTTGTGTCAATTCACATAAATGTGCTGCGCTGCAGGAAAAAAAATAGCAAATGTATCAAAGGGGACTTGAAAGCCTGGCTTTATTATGAAGCTTTCCTTGGTGAGATGCTGATCGTTTTAGCTTCAGGCATTCGCATTCAGTTTACTGTCTGGCATTTTAACACAACCCCAATCACCTCCCCCACCTGCTGGCATTTTCACCGGCTGAATTAATGAATTTCAGCGAGCAACTATAAGAAAAAAACTCTGTCAGCCTCAAAAATACAAATGATAAAACTTGGTCATATACTATATTGCCAAAAGTAAATCACTGAATTCAGGTGTTCCAATCACATGGCCACAGGTGTATAAAATCAAAACACCCAGGCATGCAGACTGCTTCTACAAACATTTGTGAAAGAATGGGTCGCACTCAGGGTCTCAGTTAATTCCAGAGTGGTACCGTGATCGGATGCTGCCAAGTCTAGTCATAAAATTTCCTCGCTATTAAATATTCCACAGTCAGCTATAGGCCAAATTTCTGCAGAGTCAGTTGCTACAAAGGTCTGAAGTTCATGTAGCCTTCAAATTAGAGAGTTCCATGGAATGGGTTTCCATGACCAAGCAGCTGCTGCACGCTCCTAAACCTCATGGAAAGCCTTCCAAGAAGAGTCGAAGCTATTATAGCAGCAAAAGATGGGCACGAGGTTTAGGAGTGGGCATCATATTAAACATGATAGATTAAGAATGGGATGTCACTGAAGGGAGATGACAGAATACCTTTGGCGATGTAGCGTACAATGCCACCACAGGCTTTGAAAGTTAAAGCTGATGTTTAATTGGCTTGGTAACCTTCAAGATAACAATAACAGGATAATAATAAGATCTTTATTATGGCTTATGATAAAACTGAGCTGCTTCATGTTCAGCTAATGAGAAACGATACGTGTTAGCGCTGACAGCTCATAAAAACAACCCTATTTATAATGCAGTGAAGTGACCTGGCTGTCTTCAGCTCTATGGAACATTTGGATATCAACAAGAAAGATGAAATGATGCAACAAATGAAATAAGGGACTATGTGGGAAGCCCAAAGTCAATGAATGTGCCATCTATCAGTACTTTTCAATTTCTATAAGTTGTTAAGTTCTTCTTAATGAAGGAAAACATACCTAATGAAGGAAAATGCCCATGAGGGCGACACTGTGGCTCGTTCTTGCATTTCTGGAAAACTATGAAGCTCTATTGCATCAAGGACTCAGATACACTCGGCTAACATCTGTCTGCAAACCCACTTGCTTGTTGTTTTTCATTATATCATGGAGTGTCTTGACCAAAAAAAAAAAATACTAACAGTGCATACAGTGATGGACTACAGAGTTTGATGCTAGACTGGATCAGCTGGGGGGATGTTCTATTCTGTGTCAATTGCTTGTTTTGCCGTGCAGCTGTGATTTATTGTTTCCACTGTCAAGCAACTCAAGATGCTGTGGGACTTCTAAAAGGTTGCCTGGCAGCTAAATAGGTCAGACTTTGCTTTTAAATGTCTTTTCAGACTGATCTGCCCCTGACAAGCAGCCTAAACACGCTTTAAAAACATCTGAATTGGGACACCCCTGATTGAAAGCACACATGGTACCCATCTAAAAAGAGTAATTTCAAAAATGTTTTCCAAAAAAAAAAAAAAAAAAAAAAAAGGACAAGATA
>VVHJ01064907.1:4349-22263 GCA_015107715.1 Tylochromis polylepis
CTCGTACAATGGTGGGCTGCTCCTTTTATTGACACACCATCATAAATCACATACAACACAGGAAGGTGGTCCTAAACATATATATGCTAGTGTGTGTGTGGTGGTCTTACGTGCAGAAATGCACATCTCCAGCTAGCGGAATTTGCTGAGTCATAGTTTCAAGGTTATGGAAAATTACTAGCTCTACCATTTCTAAATCTACTAATGAGCATATATCTAATACAGTTTATGACAAATAACAATCACTCTCACAATCACTGAACCATTTAGGGGTCGGTCTAAGCTGTTGCCACATGTTAAACATACACTGTATTAAAAGCTAGATGACTTTCGCTGTCATATTAGCACCCAAACGATATACCAGCGTGCCAGTATTACCTGCCAATTTTAGCTTTTTGGCAATCCGTCATTTCTCACGACCATTAAGTGAAAACTAAAAAGTCAAGAAGAGAAAGGATAAACACCTCTCAAGCAGGAGTTTTGATGTTGCATAATGTGTCCACCAGTGAGCACTCTGCAACTTCCAAATTGGCAACAAGCAATTGGATTGGATTGGATGGTATTGATTTCAGGCTTTCTTGGTATACTGTGAAATCATGATTCTGCCCAAGACTAGCCCTAACATTTTTTTGAGAAACATATATGTGCTGTTATAACTCTAGTAATCACACGTCTGCAGTGCTGTTCGAAATGTTGCATTTTCATGGGAATCAAGATCATACAGGTGATGGAAACTTGAAATGCAAATACACTCAAACAATTTGAAAACAACCTTGTATATAATGTCAATAAAATTCCTTACCAAGCATTACTCAAATAAACATGCAGATTGAGGGGCTGACAGGTATGACAATCTCTGCAGAGATTGACCTGTCACTTCAGGGATAAATGGGGTGGGGTTTAACATTACACCCATCCTGCCTCTTTCCTCGAGTCATCCCTATGCAATAGTGTAATCGCTGACCTTGATTTGTAAAACCCTGGGGAATCGTTTTTCTGTAATGTGTAAAACCTCACTGTTTAACTTGTTCTCAGCTCAGACTCTAAATCCCTGTCTGTTGTGACTGACCTTGAAGTCTGGCTTTGACAAGAGTAAATGTAATAGCATTATAACTGTTGTACAGAGAAGACTCACGAGCTAGACAGGGAACTTGGCAGATCAGATTATTCCCCAAAACATATGTATGCCTATGCTGTGGTGACAGCTATAGTGGAATATGCTTAGGGCTATGAAACCTGCATGTGTGTGTGTGTGAGTGTCCTCGCATGTGTGTATGTGCGTGACAGGCTGAGCCACAGGAGTCAGTGGTAATTCAATATACAAGACGATGTCGTCGGACGACAAGGAGAACAACTGTTCTCTGCATTTCCCCATTAACAGCGGGTGATAAAAGCCACTGCTCTGCCTCGTTGTCATAACAATTTCCTGAAACACCCACATGCATGCACACACGCACACACACACACTTTGCTCCTACATCAATAAGACACCACACACAAAGACGAATAAATGGATAAACGAATGAGCCCATGAGTTTGATCTCCTAAGTTACACATGGCAATAATGTCTTCTGCAGAATCTTTTCCCTCAAGCCTTAGCAACAGCAGGCCACCGCATGAGTAGAAAGAAGACCATTCATCACACCCTTGGGCATGCTCAGCTCCTCTCAGCCCTGGAGGCATTTTGTACCTTTGAATCTTCACTGTCTTTGGCTCTTTTTTTTTTTATTTACAAAAGGGCACAAAAGGATGTATGTTTTCATTGCGACTGTAAAAGCTACCCTTTCATAAAGAGGCACCACATGTCAAGGTGAGAAGGAACAACAACATACAAATTGGTTGTATAACAGATATAAATACAATTATTACAGGACACTCTTTTCTTTCATTTTTTCCAAACCTCTATCTGAAACTGTTACTTTTTTCTGTTTTTTAGTTTGTTTCGCCCAATCATGTGAGCATGTGCCACAGGACAAACACTACAAAGTCACATTCCACTACAGCCAGTCCCTTTTACCACTGCTGCTCTTGTGGAAGGAAAGAAATGATTCCTGACTAGGTTTCCCTCCCAAATGGTATCTGGCAAAGGTGCTGATGGAGCATCCAGTATAGCTGTAAGCACCCCAGCCAAGGGGCAAACCCGGCTTACAATGCTGGTGGGTAAGAATGCTCCCTGTACATGAAGAATGTTCTACCCCATGAGAGCTTAATGTGTAACAAAGTTCATGTCACACAGAAAATACTTTGCTTCTATTTGCAATCCCCTCCACAGTTTGCCAAAGCATTCTATATTTAAGTGACTTACACAGGTGCACACATAGCTTTAGGTTCAGTAAAGATTTCCATGCCTGGCTGCTGGCCTAGCAGGATACCTCGGGATATGAACAAATTGTAACAGTGAGCCAGGTCTTTAAATCAAACCATTCACCCACCCTGAATTGGACCGTAGCTAACTCATTTTCATGGTTCTGACCCATTGAGTGCTCCTAAATAGCCCTTAAGGTGAGGCTGAAAACTTGACAAGAGGCAATGGGTGTAATGCACCATGGGTTAAATGACTATAGACATCAGAGAGGTTAAGGAAATTCATGGTCCCTCAGTACAAGAGCGTGAACATGACATTGCTATCCAACCAGGTCAGAAATGAAGAGTGTTTGTCATTCTGGCCTTATCAGAAAGGGGATGAGGTGGAATTCTTTCCAAAAGAAAAATACAGTAATAATTACCAAATGAAACAAGAAATGATACAGTAAAGTCAGAAGGCCTTGTAGGGAGTGGGTTTCCAATTATCATTTTGGAATCCAGTGCTTCACACATACAAACAGGCTGTACTCGAGAAGGCTGACTAATATAATAATGACGGGCCAAGAAAACTCCACCATCCATGATCGATTTACTAGTGGACAATCGCCTCCCTCCTTTCTTGAAAGTTCAATTGTTGCTAATCAGCCAGCCCTTCCTGTGTCATGTTTCCTTGAGAATGGCTCAATATCAAGGTTGCAGCAATCCATGAGATCATTTAGCTGCCTCTCAATAGAGTTCGTCCCACAGTCAGATGACGTGGACTGCAGCTGGTGACTGTATTGCTTCTTACGCTCTGCTGGCTTCAAACCAGGTCCTGCAACAGGGAAGAAACATGCCACTATGCCAAGCTCTAACGCCTTAGAGCAGAACAGCAAATACCAGTTGCAGTCCAAGACACTGGGATCCGAGTCCAACAGCACAACAACATCATCTGACTCATTTGAGAGGGAGCCTGTTATATTTCCTTATCAGTCATTTTTCACGAAGAACGAAGAGCTCAGAGAAACTATATCAGCATGTTGAAGTTGGCTTAGGTTTGCAAAGTTGACTCTGAACAAAGCACAAGACTTCTGGATCAATGTCCTTTGGACAGATGAGACCAAAGTGGAGATATTTGTCCATAATGCATAATTGGTGAAACCCAAACACAGCAATGGTGACTACACACGGTGGTGGAGGGGTGATGATTTGGGCTTGTTTTGCACACACAGGACCTGTGCACCATTACCTGCTCTGTAAACCAAAGTATTCTAGAGTCAAATGTGAGGCCATCTGTACGACAGCTAAAACCTGACAGGAACTGGATCATGCAACTGAACAATGAGCAAAAGCACAGCAGATCTACAAAACAATGGCAGAAAAAGAAAAGAATGAAGGTGTTGCAATGGCCCAGTCAACGTCCAGACCTCAATCTGACTGATTATAACCTGACCATAAGAGAGCTTCACATTAACGAATGCCCACAAACCTAAATGAACTAAGGCAACACTGTAAAAAGGAACAGGAGTGAAGTTATTGTTGCCAAAGGTGATTCTGCAAGTTACTGCACAACTACATTTTATGGTGTGTACTTAAGTTTTTCATAGGACTGGGTGAAAATGGTCTCTCGGATAGATCACTGTATCTGCAGAACACCTTATAAACAATAAATAACATTAGATTACATATGTCTGCCTTTCTTTCCTCTGTTTTACAAATGAATACCCCACTTTATAGTAAAGAGGATTTCACTGCAGGGGAAGTGAAGCAAATGTGGATAATGAATGTTAACGGTAATAAAAGGAGTGAAGAGGTCATTTTAAAAAAAGACTAAAGGCCAGAACAAGAGGTACAAGAGATGTAAACAGAAAAAAAAGAGAAAAAAGATGGAGAGGATGTTGTGGAGGGAGTGCTAGAGAGGCCTTCCTTCCATGCTGACTTCTGAGCATCCCCTAATTGGGCAAATCTTTAAGTAGGTGCCTGGCACCCTGCTCTAGAGAACAGGTCGGACAAAAAGCAAGAGAGAGAGAGAGAGAGACTTAAGAAAGGGGGAAACATTTACAGACACAAGAGGGGCACCATGGAGAGGTTGAGCTATGTGAGTGCAAAGAACAGAGTGGTCAACTCACTAATCTGTACTTGCCTTAATTCCTCATTCCATGCTGCCCTGCCTTCAACCTATGAATAGCTGAATGACTACTGAAGAAATACATTTGGCTTGCCATGTTGACACAGCTAGTGCAGACCAGGGACTGTTTCTGTAACAGTGTGGCCAGTGGAGGTGAAGGGCTGTTATAGAAAGGGAAGATTGCTTTTTGAGGGCCTCTCCAAAGGACTAATTTATGAGCATGCTGATCAATGGGTTAATTAAGTGGAGAGAGGAGAAAATGGGGCAGCCAGGGAGCTGAATAACCACTGGAAAGGGTGATGGAAGGCCAAATGGGTGGAGGTTAGGCAGGGAACAACAAAGAGGCAAGCAGAATTTCCCAACTGAACACCCAGAGGATGAGGAGCCCACAGTGGGATTTGATTTCTCTTGTGTACTTAACTAAATCGACCGGGCCCATCCAATAACTCTCTGATTGAAATGTCTCCATGTTAGTGATGATTGTGAACCATCGGCTCACCTGCTGGAATCAATACAGCCCCACCTCTTCAGATTTATCAAAGTCTGGCAAAATAAGATCTCACAACGCACCCTGTGGTTCAGACTTTCAGAGACATCTGTAAATAAATTCAGGTATTTATGAACGCAATCTCAATGGGAGGAACGCAAATGCCAGGTACACACATACTTCTGTAACGCACACCCTCGTGGCTGTTGTGTCCTCTAGAATGCAAAGCATGTCCTCTACTGAGAGGAATCCTTGAAATGTTTTTATTCTCCACAAAGGAAGAGAGAGGAAGGGACAGTTAAGAAACAGGGCTCGGAAATCCTGCTGACTTACAACCTTCTGAATCAGCGCCCTCTTCTCCTACACCCTTGTAATTTTCAAGTCGCTGGAGTTTAAGGCTGAACGGAAAGAGACTGTTTAATATCAGCAGTCACAGAGATCTTCCCAGGTCTCTGTCTTTGCAGCAAAAATGCCACCCTACTCATTTTAACAGTGTAAAAGCAATACGTCCTAACATCCCCACAAAACAATCTCACTACTCATTAGGCAGTAGCACTGGTGTGTGATCAAGGTCACACTCCCCTACCCTGGCTAATTAAGGTGACAAGACCCTATCTTTCTTCCACTAAGCTGTTACAGTCTCTACATGTAGCCTATACATTACTGTACCTATTACCTTTATAGTTCATTTCCCTATACTTGCTTTTCTAATATTTTATAAAATGAAAAAAAAAAGTTAAAAGTTCTTTTATTCAAATTCTAGACAGTCAGAAGGGACACATCAAGGGCACAGCGCAGGGAACATGAGTCATTTTTACCAAGATACTGTAGCCTGAGGGTAGCAGATAAGTGCACTCAATAAAGTTCGCTACGAGTCAGAACAGTGACATTTATGTTCCTGGTGCTGGGAGCTGCTACCTGTGAAAATATGTTCTGAGAAAATCTGCTCACGCAGGGTTGTTTTTGGTCCAAAAGCGAGCCACACAAGATTGGAATTTAGCCTCTTTTTCCTGCTATCATTTGTCAAGAGAGGAACTGCTACAGCCTTGAGAGACAATGCGAAGAGCCACAGATGAATGATTCAAACAACATGCATTGTTTTCTATGAAGGATGGAGGATAAACATGCTGCATCCTTAAATATTAGGACAAAACAAAAAGAAAAGTACCTTCAGTTCAAATAAATCAAAGGAGAAAGGCATGCAGAGGGCTTTGAGGCATTTGCTTAGCGTGTGCATGAAGGCGAAACCTTTTGTTTCCGTTTTTGTGTCTGTGTTGATGCGTGTGTGTCCCGCTTCATCCTGAGGGTTTTCTTTGCTGATTGTGACAATAACAGTGACGATCATCGCCTGCTCTGCATCACTGAAAGCGCAAAAGTGTAACGCTGCCATTCTGCTGCTCATTCATCACTGTCGTGCCACTGCTTTCGTTCATAACCGACAAACTCTCATGCACACTCACGCGCATGCACACTTAGCAAGAGGCTGTCAAGTAAGAGACGTTGTAATTCACAACGTTAAAATGGGCTTATTCTTTTCATTAGCATCTGCCATCAGGACAGCTAAGGCCTAGCAGCCTAACAATGCATCAACTGGAGCTAGACAGCGTACAGTGTATTGAAGTGAACGCTCGATTTATTCAGAGGAGGAGTGGTGGAGGCTCGTTTTTTTAGGTGAGGTTGTGGCATCCTGTATATGCCCACACACTTCCATGCTTCAATAAGAAATGTTTGAGCTGTATAGAAGTTAGTAACTATGGTGCCATAAACAGTCCATTCACAACTCCTGCAGGGAGCTCTCTAAACAGCAGCAGTAACCTCTGGGAGGAGGACAGCAGAGACCGCTATATCTGCATCCTCAAGTGTTGCCCTTAGCTGGCAGTTCTGGCCATGCCTCCAAAACAACTACCACAACCCAACGTCACTTATGTCAGCAGATGGACATCAAATGGGTAACAGTCTAGGGGACAGCCACCAGCTATGCCAACTGGCTAGGCTCATTATGTTTGACTGACTGAGAGCCATGCCTTTTGTGTGTGTGTGTGTGTGTGTGTGTGTGTGTTCCAGCTCCAGAGGGAAATATGTGTGTTTTATAACAACCCACATCATTATACAGTACAGCCACAGCGATAACACTTCAGCATGTTGGCCAACACAGCCACAACTGCTGCTGCTGCTGCCTCCTCTGCCAGTATTACCATTCAACTGGTCCTTCTCAAGCTAGTTGTTAGGGCTTCGGCTGACAGCTCATACTAATATATGTGGTGGTGTGTCAGCCAATACTAATGTGACTAGAGCAGCAGGGAAGAGGGAGCATATAGCAGATGTTAGAAGTGCAAAATAGAGATGGTGCTGTTGTAATGTTGTGGCATCCCTCTCCCCGCCTTGCTCTCCCGGCTCCGCAGCCTGTCCCTTCACAGCCCACTTTCCTGAAAAGCTCTCCTATTTGTTCTTTAGCTTGTTTCCTCCACTCTTTTAGATTGTTTTTTTCCCAGATTGCGACATCTGTGGTCACTTGACTTTCCGAGCACATTTCCTCCTTCCCTCGCTCTGTATGTGTCTGAGGTAAGAGAGCAGGGACAGCAGCATGCCCGCCTGCCTCCACCTGCACCTTGACCTGGACCTTGTTTGCAATGCTGTGAGTTTACTGTAGAGTACTGGCCAGGACGTGGCCAGTCCTGCCATTGAGATACTGTCAATACCATCTCACTCAATTTATATGTATGTGTGTATGTTTTATTTATGTACATTTTGTTATCTCAATTATTTAGCATGATTCTTCATGTTATTGTAAGCGATACCCGGGTTGGGCAATTCACTTCCTGAAGCAGCTACATAAGAAACTGGGAAACTAAGTGCTTTGACTGCTCAAGTAGAACAGAAAAGCACTATATAACAACCAGTCTATTTACCAATGAGTTGAACCCCATTCTGATCAATATTACTTTGATCTCTTTTTAAGCTTCATGGTGCGATCCTCCACAACAGTCCTAGTTTCTCATGTGGCCCTTTGGAAAAATGTATTACCCAGCCTGTACTATAATATTACTAAACTACTTCCTATAAGTTTATTTAAATTACAGAGTTGGGCCCAGACTAGTGGTTCTTTAACCCCAAGGGCAACTGCTGGCCCCTGCCAGGAGACTCAACACCTTTGTAGATCATCGTGGCAGGGACAGGGAGAGACGGCCATCTGACACATTGGTCATGTGTCAACGGAAGCAGTACCAGATAATTTCAGCATGATGTATGATGTATTTAATCCAAGCTGTAGCTGACTCCGCTGCTGTTGAGTCCATCAAAGCTGTATTGTGCTTTCTATTAAGGACTTGATTGTGCAACACAGAAGCACAGAATCCAATTGGCTTGACTTCCTATTACGAATGGAAATATTTGTTCAATAAACATCAGTAAACAGAGTTCCAAACCTCTGCATGTTTTCTGTTTAAGAGGAAATGTTGAGCTGCAGCCAATCTGCTCTGTGAAACCGTCAGAGTGATGTTAGCAGTCCCGAGCTGGCCGATGGGTGTTCTGGGTGGTTTCTCACTGTCTCTGTGTCTTCCTTTGGCTTTTATCTCTCTAAAGAAATAAGAGGAGTAAATGTTCATTGATCTTGGCTGGTGGTCAGCCTGGTTCTAGCAGGGGGTAGGAGGAGCAGTGATGTGAAGGTTGCTGCTGCTGTCGGCAGGAGACTCGGAGAGCAAAGTTTTTGGTTCTCACCCCTCCCCCGCCCCGATAAAAACGTGTCAGATCATTTGACCTTGATCTAACCTTAATGAGTGCTGAACGCCTCAGGTTGATAGACGGCACAAGGGTTTGAAGACAAACACAAGGCAGAAAAAAAATGAGGCACGCACGCATGTGTGTGAGTGTAAGGGGAGACATTAGCAAGTGACAAACAGCAGAAAATGCTGCAATATGAAGAAATAGAGGGAGAGGGAGGAAGGAAAGAAGTGAGACGAATAAACAGCTCTAAAACCTTATGTCCATCTTGCACCCCGGCCATCAAAGATCTCTTTCACCAATTTCAAAGAAGAGAGACGGGCCTCTGTGGTGGCACTGTGGGAGAGCAGCACTCTGTGAGAATGGTAACAAAACAAGACACACTGGCAGGCTGAGCACACAACATGGAGTTACGCACATCACAGATCAGTCTCTAGAATATAAACTCTTACCTTCACTGTAGCAACAACTCTAAATGCAAAGGCCCCGTGTGTTAACGTGTGAGGGAAAGAACCTCCTACTTCACTGTATGTACCAGAAAAGACGAGACAGGCCGGTGCTTAGGCTTGCAATTTTCTAATGGAATAAAATATCTGGTCATAATGATTTCATGTCAAGCTTCTGCACAGCACCAGGAAGCATTGTTTATTTGGCTTTATCATGGATAAAGAAAAACAATGCAGCCTGCAGCATTTTGGGCATTGCAGCAGTCGATATGGTGATGTCATTTGTTTATCTAATTTATTTACTTATTTATTTATCAGGCTACATATACAAGAACATGTGCTCATGCCTTCTTACAAACCACTGAAAATGGGGAAAAAAAAGAGGACCTTCACTTTTGAAATCTTTGAGGGGCTTAGCCTTCCAAAATGATGCTGCCATAGCAATGACACAGAGTCCTTTACACACAAAAAAACAGAAAAACAAAAAAACAAAAAAACATCCGGACTCCTCTGAAGCAAATGAATGACTGCCACAGATGGATGACGAAGAGAAATAAATGGATGTGTCGATGAGAAATGAGGCATTAAAGGAGTCATGCAGAGTATATATGGTAATACAAAAGCCTACTGTCATTATCAGAGAGCGCAAGCAGTCCAAAACTGATCTTATATCATGTGTAGAAAGCAGTATCCTATTAGTGCCGGGCTACTGGACAAACACATCGGCTATGAGCGAGTGGCTGAGTCCATTTACAAATTTTTTTTGTCAATAATTACAAGTAAACAATTCACTTGTAAGGCACTTCTTTCTAATTGCCGCACACAGTGGTGCCTGCTTCCTCCCTGTCCTGGTACTGTACCTGTGTTAAAGCGGACCGATTCTCATTGACTGATTCTGATCATTAAACATTTTGTTATGCCCATCTGTTTCAGAAGCTGTAAAGCATCCTTTATTTCATTCTTACTTTGATCCCATCAGCTTGCCAATTTTGTCCTTTTTAAAACAAAATAATCTGCCGCAGTGACACACCTCCACTAACGTATTAGCAATGACCTGTTTCTGGACTGACAGGAGCCACTCTACTTCAAGAATGAAGAAGAGGCACATTCCCATTTTAATCAGCCTCTTCCAATTCTTCAAGCTGTTCCGGTTTAAAGGGCGTATCCACTGTTGAGCTACTCCATTTCACCAGCGTCACAGTCAACCAATAAAACTGAGAAGACAGGTTTGGCTTGTGAAGTTTAGCAGTAACCCAGATGAGATCACGGCAACAGGTCGTCATTTTAGAATGTGCTTACAGGCCACGTAGTCCCGTGAAGGTGTAGTGAGTCTCAATGAAACATCCATTAACTGTATGCTCCACGCTCCTCCCTGTCTTAGATCCTTCATATGTCAGCCTCTTCCAATTTTCCACTACTTCAGGGCTGCCACAGTTATTTAATATTTCCTTGTTATACGTCCAATAATTGTCCAGTTTGTCACAGTGCTTAAAGTTAGCTCCAAAGTAGAAGGCAAATTCACATGTATGCAGATATTAAATTCTAGTTTAATATCCTGAAAAGTCCTGAAAATGTCTTCATGCGCCTGCAAAGTAACGAGTGACACACATACAAGCTTCTCCTAACAGAAGGAAGATATGAACAACAGCGCCTCCCTGAGGACTTCTGTGTACAGCCAGCTTTACTAATTCATTCCAACTTTGCTAGACAAACATTTAATTTCCCCAGCATTCATCAGATGAGTCTCCAGTTCTCCAGACAGCACGTCAGCTGTCATAACGCTGAAGATCTCGCAACCTAAAATTAGCACCAGCTCCGATTACTCCACAGTGAGAAAGCTTCCTAACCCACTGGGAAACCTGCTGTCACTGATTTGTCAATAGCAAAAAATAAACAGTGAGGGACAAAATCAGATGCAGTAACATTGACAGGCAGGGCTTTTTAAAGCGCTGTGAAAGCGGGATTGTGTGTGATCGTGATGACCATTTCATCGCACTCTGTCACAACACCACCCTGCATCTGTTGACTGCTTAGCGACCCGTGCTAGGAGACATCAATCTGCCCGACGGCATGCTTTGAACACTTCAGCCCCATCTGCCTCCAGCTCTGCTGCATCTTGCTCGGGAGGGCTGGCATTGAGGAATGATTTCATGGGCTCTGCCTGCATTTGATTAGGGGACAGACACTTACAGAAACACAAAAAAATTGTACGATTTCTTGCAAACAAAAGCATACAACAACAAGTTCATCTAAATGGATAAACAGTATATGGCTGCGATGTCTTTCTGCAGAAATACTCGATCGTTTCTTGTGGGGCTGTGGTCAAGCAAAGAAAATCTTATTGAAATGATACTGTAAAATGCTTCAACCAAATATCTGCTTAACTGAATCAACAGCAGAGCACTGACTGCATTCTACCTGCTGCACCCGCCTGCTTTACCTTAATGAATTATAGATAAACATAAAAACCCAGCATATTAAATCATTTTAACCTAGTTATTTTACACTAAAGCAACACCAGTGGACAGAGCCAACAGCTGAACTTCTGCCCATGTTTATATGATTTCTAAAAACAGAACTACATCAACTGGTGATCCCAACACAAGATGAAGATGGCTAACGGGCCCCATTACATGCTTTTCTGTTTTTAAGGGGAGAGAAGGCTTCACATCCAGTTTGGTCTGGGTCTAGCTGCTGCTACTGGCAAATTCCAGAGCCGGAGAAGATGCTAAATGCCAAAGACACTGAAATATGTGCCAACTCTGATATATTTACTCCCAAAGCCTCAAGCCTGAAGCAGAAAAGTTGGCCAGCCATTTTCAGATGATATACTGTTTTGTTTGTTGAAGTACGATATAGCTGATGCTTGACTTTTTGGCCTTTTTTGGGGGGTTTTCCCCAGAAAAAACTGTTATGCAGAAACTCCAAAGTCTTATTTAACATGTCCCTCTTTTCTAAGAACCTGTGGTTCTGAGAAACAGCCCATGTATGGACAGGTCTGACAAGTGATTATAACCGGAGAGTATCAAAGATGGACATAGCTTCCAGGCCCAAAAATTGAAGCCAACACAAAGTGCCTTCAACCTGCATTCTTTCTAGTGGCAGGCAAGGTGCGACTTTTCTGGTTGTATTGAAGTCTATAAAACCACAAAACAGTGCTTGGCTCTTTTTGTGTTTGACCTCAGTACACTTCCCTGATGACTTTATGGGCTAAATTGTTAGCTTTAGGTCATACTGAACAGAACTTTCCATTTGATCAATTATGGTCATTCTAAGAGTCAGAAAGGATGATTATTCAGGACATGCTCATTGGCTCAGGAGTTGAGATTAACAAGCTTTTAGCAACTAAGTGTGTCCAGTTAGTGTGTTTTCACACCTATAGTTCGTTTACTGTGGTCCCAATCACTTGATGAGTTTGTTAACTTGTAGCTTCTTCCTGTGGTTTGGGGGGTTTTTTCACACAGAGAAAAATCCAAGCAAACAAAAATGCATGACTACAAACCACATGAGAATGTCCGGTCCGCTCATTGGGCAGATGTGTCTGGGGCAAGAGCAACAAACGTAAATACAGGGCAGACGCTGCTGTGTTCTGGACTTCTGGAGAACACGGAGAATTTACGTGGCTACAGGAAACTTGTAATGTATACCTCATACTTCATTCAGATTGGGGTCGAATGATGTTCACACAATAAACAAATCGCTCTGGAGTTTGTTTGGAACCATACCGAGACCACCTCCTCCAAAGGATCTTGGTGGATCCACCTTTTGCTCTGTCTCAGACTGGCTTCAGCCACCCCCAAGACCATATACTGGGTAAATGGTCATGAAACTGGTCATTTTTCTGCTAACATACTGGATCCATCCCAAAATGCTACTAATGTAACGTTTTTCTCCTTCAGAAGTTACACCGCTGACTGTCCAACCAATCAGAATATGATCATATGTGACTCAACCCAACCACCCAACCTTGAGATGACAGCGATAACATCTAGAGGCTGACTAATGCCAATTTTTAAAGAGTAAAAGATTCTGATCTTCATATACATATTTATACTTACATTTATACACTCTCCAATGCCAGGTGCTCAGCTGCGATGACCATTGAGAGCATTGTAACAATGGAGCCAGGATGTACTAATGTCTTTCCCTCTATTTCATTTTTATCTCTTTCTGTGTGTCCGTATCGCTCGCTCACACAAATGTCTGCAATTCCTCAACAGACTGCATTAGCACGCCACCTTTATCCCCTTAAACATCTCGGCAGGTCTTCAAAGTTTCTAGCTGGTTGCCAGCGAGGTAAATAACAACTCCTCTGTGACAACATCTATTTAGCACAAGGACACATTTCCACATATTTCCCTCTGCCTCCATTTAATGCTTTCTCCCCACAGAGGAGATGTCCCTATCTGCTATATAGGGCAGGATAGCTGCCTAAACCAAGGAGAGCCTTCCCCTTCTCTGCTGTAGATAAGAACAGAGGTCTTCTTGTCCCTGTTGAATTCTATCATCTAGAAGGCCCTGCTGATCCGAACGCCCCACAACATCAGCCACAGCATATAAATGCACCCCATTCTTCGTGCTGTGTGTCTGTGTGCATTTATCTGTGTGTGCGTGTGTGTGTGTGTTTGTAGGGGAGCATTTAGGGGAATATGTTCTCATGGCCAAGGCGTTTCCTGGGGTCTTTTGAGAATAAAGGTCAGATGAAAACAGGCTCATATTAAATTGCTTGCGAGATTTCCCATGGATTCCTCCTTCATCTCTATCTTCCAGATAATGCACAAATTAAAAAAAAAAAAGCACAATGAGCAATTCTCTGCAATCTCAGAGAAGCTCTATTGATTAAAAAATGCTACAAATGTTGCATGTAATCCAGGGGCACAGGAATAAGCTGAGCCTGACTGAATGGCAGCCTCTGTTTCTCTCATCCCACCAGAACAGCTCTCAGTGCAGGTTCCTCATTAACGGCACAGCGGATGCATCTTCTGTGTGATTATGGAGGAGCTCGTCTGCACGAAGCGTGGTTCATTCTCAACAGGTCCACAGCAAATATACATACATTTTTAAAAAAAAGCATGCTGGGGAAAAAAAGACTGCAAGTAACACAACATATAATTCATTCCAGGCATGTTTTTTAGGGAAGGGGAGGTTAATGCATCCTCTCAATCAGCTGCTGACACACACTTTTAGATAAGCATCAAACTGGAAGAATTTTCAGTGAGAATAACCTCCCCGGTGAAAATCAGCATCCACCATGTAAACCCCAGCCTACCTGTTAATGTGGGATCCACGGGTGCTGGTAGGGCGCCAGATTCCCACTGCTGTTCTCTTCTTCAGATTTCGTCCTTCTCACTAAACCTTCCGCCAGCTCGCGGGAAAAACAAAGATAAAAATGAAAGCAAATAAAAAGAAAATAGCTCAAATACTTTGGGGAGGGAGGGGAGGGGGGAGGTCCCCCTCGGCAGAGCTCTACCTCGTTCAGTCAAACCGGGCCGGCAGGTGGGACTTCATGGCTGGAGACGATGACAAAGTGGAGACTGAATCCCAAAAATTAAGCTGCCTCTACTGCAATACCCACCACAAACAGCTCGGTACAGCAGGATTCTCCATCCGAGCAGCCGAGCTCGGGTTGGTCCCCGCAAGAAATGAATTTCTCTGCTGACAGTCCAGTGTGCCGACCAGTATCTCTTTTTATCGAGGCCTTTAAACCACAAAATAACCCCGAAATAACCCGGACGTGTCTGCGGGGACTCGGCGGATTTGACAGCCGGAAAGTATCACCTGTGCTGACCAGTGGTCTCAGCTACTCAGTTTTACTCTCTCTCTCTCTCTCTCTCTGTTTTCTTCTTATTTTCCTAGAACGTCGACGATAAATCCAAAATAAATCCCAATAAAGACAGCCAAGACACTGCCGAGCTTCCGGCTGGGCTTGCTTTAGCTCGTTTCAGAAACGGCGGACGCACAAATCGCGGCGCTCCGGCAATGTTGCGAGAAAGATGCTGCCTCTGCTGCTGCTGCCGCGAGGATGCCGTGACCGCTCCGGCTGGCCGTCGCGCGCTCGCGCACGTGCGCACCCTCGTAAAGCACGCACGCAGGCAGGCAGGCTCGTCCCCGGCGTGTGACGCGCGCCGCAGTGTCCTCCCTAGCAAGCCGGTCGCCCTGGCAACGCTTTCCTCTGACCTCAATATGGTCGCTTTTTCTACTAAAGCGTATGGCGTTCAGCGTGCTTTCGTTGATATATTCACTCGCTAGTGACAATAGGTGTTAATCCGCCCTCTTGAATAAAGGGTGTCCCTTCTTCTCCTGAAGGGAACTAAAAAAATAGTGCTGAGGAGTTTCTCTTTTTTTTTTCGGCATCACTCTCCTTCGCTCGCACCCAGCCGGGAAGATCTGCATCAGCATGACGTCAGAGGACATTAAAGGGATACCATCCCATTTTTTTAACATCCTCTCCTCTATCACTCTGCATCTTTCGTTCCCTCTATCCCTTCACCATTCTCCTAACCTCCACCATTTCCTCATCCATCCCCTTCAGTTCAGACTGGCTAGTTCTTACTGCATATGTGAGGTGTGAATATCACATTGCGAGGGCCAAATGAGACATTAAACTAATTTTACAGTGAAATCGCAGGAGATAAAAATGATACTCCCGACTTCACCAGCTTGCATGATTATTTATTTTATATTTTACTTTAAGGGATAATAATCATCAAACATCCAGCACGGCTGGGTCCCTGATCTCATCAGTGCAGATGGTAATGGCAGTGTGGTGGCAGCACCTGCTCCTCTGGATGCAACACAGCCACATGCCTGTCTTATTACCGGGGTCGTAACACAGCCAAACATCTGCCTCCGTCACTATTCCACTGCAGAGCCATGTATCCACAGTTGGTGGCTGATGCCTGCCAGGAATTCCCAGCTCGCTCAATAAAACTTTTATTTTTTTTGCTCCATCTTCACCTTCTGTTGTTTGCAGTCACTTTAGTTAAAGTACAGTCTAACGACGGTAACCCCTAGGTACAGCCAGCTGATGCCTGTGCTCCCAGACAGATTTACGGCTTTACATACGTTCACTATTCACATCCTCATAAACCACAGAGAAACAGGCTGCTTCTCCTCTCATGTGGGGAGCCGATCTGTTGTCAGTCAGCCAAAATATCATGTCCACCCGTCTTGCTTTTTACCTTTAGACACCTCAAAAATGCCTGAGAGGAGGCAGAGAGAGAGAGAGAGGAAGAGGGGGAGAGCGGACACTGTGGGGCTAAAATCTCCACTATTGAGACAAATGGTCTCTGGCGGTCGATGTACATTCCTCCCTTTTGACATCCCAAGGCCAATCTGAGGAGGCAGAGGGCCTGTAAGTGCGTGTCTGCATGTACAGCCGTGATTTTTATGTCCTACACTTGATAGACCCTAGCCAGGCATCAGAGGTAATGGCCCACCAGGGAAACCTGATACCTGAGCCCGCATGGACCCATCCACGCATGCACGCAGGCTCACTCCTAAAGCAGTGACGCTATTTTGTTAGAGGTCAGTTTTGCTGTCGTTAAGCCCCAGTGGGAGCTGCTGTCCTGAACAGAATTCATGTGTTTATGTGTGTTCCTGTGCCTCTACAACATCATTACAGCCAGTTGTGCTTGATTACTGCAGCTCTCTGCATAACTGACCAGTCAACCGCCCCTTTGATGTGCCCCTTGGGTCCCTGCAGACACCCATCTCAGATTCTTTTCTTCTATTGTCTGGATTTTCAAAAGAGAGCTGCTTTAAAATGAAATAGTTGGCGCTCACAAGGGAAAACAATGTGTTGAGACTTACAGGGAATACATTGCTACAGTGATGTGAAAAAAAAATAAGTACATCCAGTGGGGATTTTTAACTTTTTCATCATATTTTTTCCATCAAAGTATGAATTCTGCATCTTAAATCTCAAAAAGAAGAGATGCACAGTTATAGAATGGCCCATTCAAATCCCAGATTTGAATCCAAGTGAAATATTGGGGGATTTAAAATTGGTTATATATGCAAAGAATCCCATAAATCCTGCATATGAAGGGAATTTGAGTGATTCCAATCTTTTGACATCCAACATCTTACTTACATTTATTTTTACTGGCTTCCAGTCATGTTTAGGACCAGTGTTAAAATTCTCAGCTTTATATCCTGATCATTTCACAGTCAGGCTGATCTCACTATCGTTCTGTATGTTGCCTAAAACTCTGCCTAAGCTTTCCAGTGTATCATAGCCGATTCTGTGGTCGCTTTCAAAAATGAGCTAAGATATGTGTCAGGTCTGCGCTTGGCAGGCCTCGCTGGTGCTGAGATTTCTTCTCGTGAACAAAGCAAGACAATCAGAAATCGATCGCGTTTTTACTTGCACAAGGGAAGCTCCGTCTGCATGTGACTCCAGACGACTTCAAACTTCGCTCCCCCTGCGCTGTCCTTTTATTCACATTTACACCACAATTACACAGCCCCCACATCGTAACCCCATTTGGTACATCATAAAAAGCTAAGGCACTGTGTATGTATGTGCACGTGTGAACATGTGAGTGAGTGAGTGTGTGAGTGTGTGTGTGTGTGTGTGGGTGGGTGGGTAAGTGAGTGTGTGTGTTTATTCATGACTTCCTGGGTAAACATGCAACGGCATCACCCCCATCACAAAGGGTCACCAGACCTTTAACATATACATGGCTTAATCCCCTTCACTGGTCCACTTCACATAAGCACTCGTACGGCCATAAAGATAAGACGTATACATCCTTATAGAACAGGAAACCAGAAACCTTCTCATGAAAGTAACTGCAATAAAACACTACAGCCTCCCCCTCCAGGATACAGGGGAGGATTCACTCA